>CAJQZJ010014103.1:8302631-8359809 GCA_907164525.1 Lophiomys imhausi | reverse complement strand
GGACAGTTAACTGAGCCATGGCTGCTGGGTAGAGGACAGTTAACTGAACCATTGCCATTGTCTGCCCGTGACAGTTATTTAACCACCAAAGTACTGTTTATCTGTCACCGTACTTGCTGCATTAACAGATAGTTTTAAAATATTCTTTTCAAGACGCATTTCTATCTTCAACTGATTGAATTATTTGAATACTAGGCCTAAAATCTTTATGATAGAAATGAGCGTGCCTTCCTTTCCATCATGTCTGGAGCAAAGAAATTAAATTTGTGTTAAGTAGATTGTCAATAATGCATTTCAAAAGGTCATAGTGTCTGGATTTAAACAAAATTATGCCTTTATATAAGGAAATATTTTTCTCTTGCCTTAAAACATGCCAGAAATTTCGTTCTGCTTCCCTTTGCAGCTCTGGGCCATTCTGTCATATGATAGAACCACGTCTGCTCAGAGCTGCCACTCAGTAAAGGTACTTTCCATTCATTATGTTTCCGGTTGTAGGGAAAACTTTATCCTTTTCACAATCTACCCCCGAAGCTTCCGTTGTCTGTCAGAGGGCTGGGCAGAGGTCAAATGAGGTCACCTAATAAGTGTAAGCCACATACCAGAATCAGTGGCAGATTACTGACCATCTATCTGTAACCAGCACCCAGCGTCAAATTAAGGGGCCACAGTGGAGGGAAATCAGCCAGAGCCTCACACAGAGGCATGAAGTGGACCCTTTATATTTCCTGGGGAAGGGAAGCAATGCCATACAAGACTCTACCCTTAGATTCCTTCTCTAAATGTCTTTGAGGGTTATTTTCTATTGATTTCTCTAAAGTTTTTGTTCACTTGTTTATTCAACCGAGTTAGCAAGAAAAGCCAACCGCACTTGTTCCTGAGCTCTGGATTGGAACTTTACCAAACAGCGTTGTCGGTTATAGGATCCCCTATAGAATCAAGTTTATGAATTGTCTAAGTTATGTCAAGGTAGCTATATGTTGTGCATATTTTACTCACTTTGAGTTTACAAAGAGTGGTTGGACATTTCCCATGTCTCAAGCACTATGCCAGCTGCCAAAAAGACAAAGGTGGATACTGTGAGAAATGAGAAGGCCATTTATACACCCAGAGAGAGAATGAGAGACAGGGTGTGTGGGGGGGAACAGGCAGAGAGAGACAGAGAGAGAGAGGGAGAGAAAGAGAGACAGAGAGAGAGAGAGAGACAGAGAGAGAGACAGAGAGAGAGAGACAGAGAGAGACAGAGAGAGACAGAGAGAGACAGAGAGAGGGAGAGAGAGAGACACAGAGAGAGAGAGACAGAGAGAGACAGAGAGAGAGAGAGACAGAGAGACAGAGAGAGAGAGAGAGCCATGTATGGGGGGGGGTCTGAGCTCCAGCTAACTATTAAAATCATCTAGAGAACTCTAGAACAGACTGTAACTGGATTCTACCTTCTACCATAGAACTTTTTAAAAACATTTTGCTGGAGCCCAGCCAGTCGTCCAAGTGATTCTAAAAGGTGGTCAGCAGTCACAATCGTGGAATTCAGTCATACGTAGCATGCCCAAGGGTTCATTCTTAAAAGTTTCCGTAGGAGAAATATCTGAGCTAGATTGGGAAGGGCTGATGGGAGGTTCCAGGCATTTCAGGGGAGAGCTGAAGGACGTTTAATGGAGAAGAAAGACGAGCATTGATAAATATGCAAGCAGTGTACCAAAATCCAAGCACACAATCTTGAAGGTGACTTTATGGAATAGCCTGAAACCTGAGAGCATTGTAGAAATGAGGTTGAACAGGTGAAATGGACAGTTGTGGAGTGTCAGGGCCAGGACTTTGTGTTCCAAACTCAGCAGGACTTTGTGTTCCAAACTCAGGAGTTAATGCTAGTTCTACTGGAGACAAGTTCTTTTTTTTTTTTAGATTTATTTATTATGTATACAGTGTTCTGTCTGCAGGTATATCTGCAGGCCAGAAGAGGGCACCAGATTTCATTATGGATGGTTGTGAGCCACCATGTGGTTGCTGGGAATTGAACTCATGACCTCTGGAAGAGCAGCCAGTGCTCTTAACCGCTGAGCCATCTCTCCAGCCCTGGAGACAAGTTCTTACCAACAGTTTCAAACAGACCCCAGTTTTGTGCTCCCCCCTCTCCCTCTCTCTCTCTCTCTCTCTCTCTCTCTCTCTCTCTCTCTCCCCCCTCCCGTGTGTATGTGAGGGGCAATGCTTAGGAAGGAAAGTCCCAGAATTAAGTGGCTCTGAAGAAAAATGGAGGCCAAAAATGGCCTTCTCACAACCCTTCCAGCTAACTCTTACTCAAGAACATAAAGACAACACATATATTTTGTGATTTTGTTGTGGGTTTCCTTAAGATTGGTGGACAGTAACTACAGAATTATGTATTCAAACAACAAGTAAGGTATAGGAAGCCTGCAGTAACTCAGTAAGGCACTGAGGAAAGGAGAAGTAGGTAGGGCAGACAAAGACTGTTCCCCTGGACTGGGAGTTAGAGTCAACAGTGGAGAGTTTTCCAAAGACATTGTTCAAGAGGGTTTGGATAAGTGTAACCTGAGATTATTCTTAAATTGTCAGGAAGTTAGAAATATTCAAGAACCACAGCCTCCAGGAGGCTCTGCTGCCTGTTCGAAAGCAAGACTCTTGATTGGAATGACCATTAGAAACATTCTAGGTTAGAATTCTTCCTTTTGGTTTTATTTAATCTTTAAAACTAACAAACATTGGATAAGTTTATCATGTATAAAATGTTGCTCTGATATGCATGCATTGTAGGATGGCTAAGTGAGCTTCTAACAATGTACGGTGTGCATTTCCTCATCGAATACAGTACTCTACTGTGAGCTACATTCAGCGTGTTGGATAATAGATATCTTGCCTTTACCCCCTCGGCTGAAGTAAAATTGTGCACCATCTGATCAGCTGCTCCCCCTGCATAACAATCCCTACCAACCACCCTATTTCCTTCTCTAAGTCGGTCCTCCTTACATTCTGTATAGAAGTGAGATCATGAATTTCTCTTGATATTACAGACCTTTTTAAACATATAGATGGTTTTACTTTGATAAATATGATATATCATATAATAAATGTGTGTTAACTAAAGCAATTACAAACAGACATAATTATAAGGTCTTTGTTAATTTAGATTAATGACCATTGCAAGTGACCACTTAGTAGTACTTGGATCTGTCTCCGCTATTTGTAACACTCTGTGGCTTAACATGAATAATCCCCCTCAAGTGAATTAAAATAGTCATGAGCCCTCATAGCTTCAAGTATTGTGTAACTTATCTTGATTAATAAGGATGTGGATGACAGACATCATGATTTACTAACAAATATAAATTTTAAAATCCACTTTCAAAGATCTGTTTGTATGCAAAATCATTGTTCATAGTAAGAAATAATTTTTGACATTAAATTAAATTAGTGGAAGATTGGGAGAAATATGGATTCAATCAGCAATTTCTTGCTTGGAAAAAAAAAGAACCCAAGTTCTAAGAGCAGATGAGGTGTTTTAATTATTTCATTTCACATGTGGAAAGAATAACTCTGAAGGAAATAACTTAGGATTCCTTCCAAGTTTGAATTACAAATTATCCCAGGACCCTGGAGAGAGGCAACAGAAAACAAGATTCGAGGTGGTTCTTCTTCAGGCCAGCCTTTCCATCAATATTGAAAGCTACCTTGAGGATGTAATTTATCCCTTGTGCTGTTTCCCAGAGAAGGGAGAAGTTTAATCTTCTTCCTCATAGACCTATGATTTGTGTGTTTTAGGTTAGATGGCTGGTGTCCCAGGCCTAGAGGTTGTGCAAGCCACTCTGTGCAGCCACCTCTACTTCAGCTGAGTCTATGGAATGAATTCACGCCTGTCTCTCAAGTCCGGGGTTAGCCTTTTCCCACTGAACTTACAGCCTGCACCAGAGACAGGTGGTACCGACTGATCCTGTGCCAGGCCCACTGGTCATCATGTCCCCGCACACAGGAAGGAGGAAGTGGCTGAGTCTGCAGAGCTCAGAGTCCAGGTGGACTTGCATGCCAGAGACACGATTCTCACATTGTTGCCTTCTCCCAGCTTTTCTGGCGACCTGCTCTGCCCTTCAAGGGGCTTAAAGAAGAGCAGAGCTACATGGGGTAAGAGGGTCAGGTGGAACAGAAGGGTTCCAGGAGAGAGAAGGGAATGTTGTCCAACCTACTCTAGTTGGCCATTTCTTAAATTCTCTCTCCACCCTCATCAGCTTCCTTCCACCACATACTGGACAAGTCCATACCCCCCAAGGAATTCTTCACTATATATCCTTGAGTGTGGATGCAGATAAGAAGAGAAACCTTGGCGGTCTCTCGGAAATAGAAACAAACAACCAACGATCCCCGAAGGATGAATCTAAAAACCACACCATTCATATTAGATGCTACTAAGAAAAAAATAACACAAAGGTGAGCATATTAACAAAATGTCTACACACCATTGTCCTTCATAAAAGGCAGCAAAAAGACACAGACTATTTCACAGGCAGGTCTACTAACACTCTGGGAATCGTGTAGTACTGGGGGGTCACAGAAACAAACTAGACAAAGATTTAGTGTTTGCTGTAAATAAATTAAAGGTGACAGCTGTTCAACCTGGTTTTACAAACCTCCAAGAGTTGAAAAAACTTAGAGCTAAGGTAAAATAATGCATGGTGTTAGCCCATGCCTTTACCTCCAGCAGAGACAGGAGGAGCACTACAGAGTTAGTTGTCTTATAAATTCTAGAGTTACAAGAAACAGGGTGGTGATGGTGCACACCCTTAGTCCCATCATTGGGGAAGAATACACCCTTAATCCCAACACACTAGAGACAGAAACAGGCAGATCTCAGAGCTCAAAGTCAGCCTGACACAAAACAAGCTCTAAACAAAGAAAAACTTTGATCCAGGGGTGGAGGAGCACATCTTTAATCCCATCAGTTGGAACCACATGTCTTTGATCCCAAAACTTAGAATGCAGAGACAGGCACATAGGATTTGGAAAGATTTAAGTTTAAAAGCTACTCACAAAAGATAGGCTGCAATTCAAACAAATTATCCTTTGAGATCTCAAAATATATACACTAAAGGTTTGTTTAGCTCCAAAATATCAAAATAATTTCTTCTTTAATCTGGATTGAAAGGTAATACTTTATATATTGTCAAAAAACCAAATTTGCTCCAGGAAAAATATTACCTGACCCCCCCACCCCCCAAAAAAAGGTAATTGTCCCAGAGTTAGGATTAGGGCAGGGCTCTGTTCTTATCTTTCCAGGAGATTTAAAGCATCCATTCAAGGAATCCAGGGACAACTGGACAACGGAAACCTCAGCAGAAAACAGATCAGACACCAAAGAGGATGAGTGGCCCAGATGATCCAGCCTTGCAGACTTCTTCAATAGCAGTTTTCTCAAAAGTCTACAACCACAACAACTCAAAATCGCTAAGATCGTTCAGCTCCACAGACTACTCCAGCCAGATCTTCAGTAAAGCTCTGAAGATCAGCTTCTGTCTATGAACTTCTTAGGACATCTAAATAGCTGAGCAAAAAAGGACTGAACATCAAATGATTCTATTAAAAATTTTAACCATTTTTCCATTCTTATTTGGGCCCCAAACAGGTTTACTACGTCCCAAATCAGCAGGAAGTCATTTTAAGAGAACAACGTCCTATCCCCCGAAGGTGGGGAGGGTGTTCCCCCCACCTTTGGTTATTTGACAGATAATAGAAAATTTTGTTATTTAGGGGGAAAGACTATAAGCTGTTAAATGGTCTTGTTAAATTGGTTTTGGAGGTTAGACCCAGGGACTTCTCTCTTTTTCTTTTCTGTATCCTTCTTTCTCTCCTATGTAGGAGTGAACAGACTTGAGAAAAATGGGACATAGACATAGTATAGGAAAGATCAAGAAAAAAGGACAGATTATTGAATATGGCCTTATACCTTTGTATACTGATACAAAATTAATATTATATTTGGCTAAATTGGTAGTGATCATTGTATATTAATGCAAAATTAAGATTGTATAGGGCTACATCGGTATTGATCTTTGTATATTGACACAAAATTAAGATTATATTTGGCCACATTGGTATTGATCTTTGTATATTGATACAAAATTAAGGGTAATGCTTCTGAAAGGTATTGTTCCTAGTAAGGCTTAAAAATGAAATGTCAAGTTTTGGCCTCTTGCTACCAACCATCATAAACTGTTTAGGATAATTAAGAAATGGAAACTAATAGTCATGCAAACGTGTCATTTTGTTAGTTACTATGACAGTCTATCACAGTTATTTTCTAAGCTACTCAGAAATCAAGTTGCTAAGAGACAAGCAATATTTGCTTATCTAAATATAAGAGATAGATAGGGCATCTTCAAAAACCTCAAGAGATCTGCAGAATATGGCATTCAAAGATGTTTTCTTAACTTAAGATTTTTTGATATCGAGACATGTCAGCTCCTGACAGCACCCACTATTCTACTCCAAGTAGAAGATGAGCATCGAAGAATCTCCAGTGGGAGATGATTGAATTGGTGGTAAGCCTTTCTCTTGGCAAGAAAAACCCCTTGCTTCAACTGTAGACAGACTTCTGTCCAAAAAGGACAAAACTTGGAAGCAGATAAGTCGACAGCCTAGCTCTGCCAAGACAGGGTAGGTAAGTCCTTCATAATTCCTTCTCTACAATCAATGTCTGTCAGAGAAACAGGACCAAATGGCTGAAGATCAATGCTGTAATGTATGGAGAGAAAATGGGAACTGTCCAGGCAGCCACTGGTATGTCATTTCTTAGTTTTGGAAGCTGCAGGCCCTGAACTTCCTATATAATCAGATATATTTATCCCTCTCAGGTCTCTGAGGTAGTTGAAGAATAGATAGCTAGAGTCTCATAGTTAAATTTTGAGTTGTTTAGGAATCAAGAGGGTGTTCTGGATCTAAGAAGATATTTTTAAAATTGTGAGGCAAGTTAGTATGAAAGCTGAGTTAGATATAGAACTTTAAACTCATAGAGATGGTTAGATAGTAGAATGTTAAAGTCAGGTGCCAAATACATATGGACTGTACATTGGGTATGTATGCTAAGCCATATAACTCTTATAATTGTGGCCTATTTATTTCTGTTGTTTTGTATTGTATTTATAGTTATAAGAAAAAGAACCATTTTTTGGACTGAAAGGGAGAGCTGTTGGGGGGAAAAAGAAATACCTTAAACTAAAAAAAAAAAAAAAAAGAAGAGGATGGGGGCTTGAGGGGGAGGAGGGTGGAAGGGTGGGACTGGAGGGGGGAGTAGGGAGGGGATTGTGATTGAGATGTAACTTGAAGAAATAAAAAATAAATTATTAAAAAAATAAATAAAAGGGAAAAAAAGATTTAGTGTTTGGTTCAAGTTTGATCTAATTCCATCCTTTGCATTGATTAACAAGAGATTGATTGATTGATTTATGTGATGGTTTTTCTAAATGTCTATCACTCAAGGGATGTTTTGTCCCACTTACACTGATTTCTCCTGCCTCTACGCTTCTAGCTTGGCACCTGAGACAGTCTCCTCAGGTGTCTAAGCTGCTATGGGAGAGTCCCAGGCAGATTGGAACATTATGCAGTCACACAGTGATGGGCCTGGAGCTAAGGGGCATCCCAGGACACCTATAAACTGTTCACTCTCTCTCTCTGTCTCTGCCTGAAGAACATCTTTTTGGTATCTATAGAGATACCCCCCCCCCCACGGTGAAATGTAACTTCTATGGCAATTGAAGCTGAGAGCATCCTGCTAAGAACAAGAGGAAAAAGAAAGCTAAGTAGCAGTATCATATTTTAAAACACCATTTGACCTTATGGAGATACTTACTGTATGTTGGGAGACCTTGACTGTCTCTTGCAGGTTAGATGGAAAATGTAACTGATGTTGAAGAAAATATACCAAGAAAAGTGTTGTCTGTAGCAAATGAGAAGCCTCAGGCTAGCTTAAAGGTGAATAAAAAATGCGTCTTACTCAGAAATTGTGGAGCGGAGAGAAATAAATTTGTTTTAAATATTAAAGAGTAATATACATTTTTGTCTTGGAAGATGATACAGTCCTAAAATCTCTCCTTAAATTGGAATTATTATTCACTGTCTACACCAGCACAGTATTAGTGTAATTCAGTCACTTAATAACTACTAATTGAGCATTTGTTATTTGGTATGAAATTAGATTCTCTGTGCAAAAAATGAGTCAACTACAATGGTGGCCTTCAAGAAGCTTATCTTTTTCGTACAGGGGTATAAAATCCATAAATAAATAAACTCCAGGATGGAAAGCCCAATAGTAACCATAAGTCAGTTAGAAATTATAGGCTAAATTAGGAGGAGGTCATGCCTAGAAATGATTTTGAAACCATTGAATAAAAATCATTTTCCTGGAAATGACTGAACAAACTCATCAATGTTTTTTTTTTTGAAGACCTAATCCATGATTTTTAAACATAGCTCATGATGATTATAGTAAACTATAACTTAACACAAACTGGTTTCTCATAATGGAGTGGGCGTATCGGTCTTTGATTGTGAGACAAATACTGTTGACCAGCTTTAAGTCATATGCTTGCTTTGTCAGTGGCCAGTGTCTAGGATGAAGTGAACATTTTGTGTTGTTTTTAGTGATAGCCTGGCATCCTCATTTAAGAAGCCTACCTAGACCCCTTGTCTCCCGAACAGTGAGCATTAGTTGGCCAGGGATGCACATGACACGGGAGCCTGACAGAATAAGACATGACACTGGAAAAGATTCCTATCACATTCAGTGATAAAAATGTTCTGAAGCAGAGCCAACCAGCTGGAGCAGCATGGCCATGTTAGCAGACTGAAGCTTAAGAATGGAAGGAGTGATGGTTTTGGATTCAGGAAAACTGAGTGTGCCACTTGACAGATGCAGCTAAAGGACAGACCTGCGAAAATGACCAAGTTGACACCACTGTTTCCGATGAGCTGAGCATAAGCCCACCAGGAGGGAGGTAGGTAGCCCTAAAAGCAAATTCTCACTCCTTCTGTGTAAATAATGGAAGGATTTGAGGAAACCATTGTCTCCATTTTAGTCCAAGATGGTCAGAAACTGTATTTGGGATGTTTTATGCCATACCTTCAAGAAGCCCATTGGTAAATCTTAGGTTATCAAGGTAAAAAAATGGAAGGACATCATATACAAGGAAAACTTTGAATGAACACAGCATGCTGAGTCTAGAGAAAAGACAATGTTGGGAGGACCCAAGGAACGTAAGAATTATAATTCTGTAAGGAAACAATTGCCATGTGGGAAGAAAATAAGACATTCTAGGTAGTCAAAGTTGGAGAAACTATTAAAAAGAGCCATAAAGAGGTAACTTTTAGTTCAGTGTACGAAAAAGCATTCTTTAACGATAGACACAGCAGAGAAGAGCTTCTGTACTGAGATACTGTAAACTCTGTGCATCTGAGACTCCTCAGAGAGCAAGGATATGAGAGCATTTAATAGGAGGTGTTGGTGTGAAATCACATGTCGGATATGAAAATAACACCGAAGACTGTTGATATCCTTTATAAGTCTGTCCTATGATCCTCTGCACATGGTTAGGAGAATTTCCCTCTCCCAGCATTCACCTAAATATCTACACCCAACCACAAAATTGCTTTTATCAGTGAAAACACTGAGAAAGAGACTTCTTTGGCAAAAATTGCATAATACAAACCCATCATGCCTCACACGTAGGTAATGCAGCAAGCACATGTTGAATAAGCGAACTTGCCTTGTAATATCTGGCAAATGGAAGCAAAACCCAAGGAATTACAACTAATACAACCATGGGATATATGAGTTAAATGCTAGCAGCCTCCGTTCCTGTCCATTCCTCAGACAGGAGCAAAAGTAAAAAAATCTTAGTATTCAAGATACATCTTTCTCCATTGCTTTTTCTTACTTGCTACTACCTCTCATTCCTGCTTTAGAAACCCAATTCTAAACCCCAAATCCAAACTAACCCTTCTTTCTTTAAAACTGAATAGAATTTCAGGAATTCACTTATCAGCTCATCAACTTGAAGACCATATGCCACTTCCCCTGCCTGTGCTTCCTGATAACTGAGGTACAAAAACTCTTTAAAAGCAGAGCTGGCTCTCAGCAGTCAGCAGGATGGAGAAGAAAGCTAGGAGAGAGTGGGCTCAGATTTGAGCTCTCCCATATTTCCTGGTGTGACCGAAAATCTAACTGGTAGAATCTACAGCTGTTCCTAGGAAAGGTAAATAAATCCAATGAGAGACATAATGAGCCATTTTTACATTTAACTTATTTATTTTTTACAGTGAAACAAAAAGCATGTAATATTTGAGGGGGGCGGAGAAAATAAAATTGAAAAACTACCTTTAACAAACTAAGTTTAACAGAGACTTGCTACTAAGAGTGTGAGCTAAAGGTGTTTGTCAGCCACCTGTCACAGGGGCTGGGAACTGAACTTGAATACTTTGCAAAAACAGTAAACACACTTAACTGTTGAGTCACCTCTCCAGACCCAGGCAAAGGTAACTCTTGAAGGTCAGGCTAATTCTGTCCTCTGAACAGGAATCAGAATGGATTTTTACAGCTCTTGTAATTTCTATAGGCAAAGCGGCCATTGCTTGGGTGGTGGATGTTGGAAGTGGCTCTTTAGATGCTGGGGAATCAGATGAATACCTGTGTGATGCCCACAGCCACAGTTTGCCTTTAGAGCTTCTCTGTTCTGGAGTTTTTCCTTTACCTCAGAGCCTTCTGCTCTCCAAATTTTCCAGGCTCCCTCCCCTCCTTCTGCCCTTTTATTTTCCCTTTACATCATGGGCAACTTTCTTTCCTGACTTGAACCAATCCCTTCCCTTCTCTACCTTTGACCCAAGAGAGTCAGATGTATGTTTTACATTTCCAGCTCATTTGTTGCTAGCTTAACTAATTTATTTTTGTAACTCCCTCTTTCTGACATCCTAAATGCCTCCATGTGTGTCTAGATTACTTCTACCTCTGTTCACCTAGTTTCTGGTATCAAAGAGGATATTGCACTCCATGCTCTGCAATTAGTTGACGTTTTACTCTATTAATACCAGCCCCATCCTTGGACCTTCCAGGGATTTTCTGCAACTAGAAGAGAGAAATCAAGCCGCAGGCATTCCACAAACAGACCTTGTAAATTCAAAGCATTAACGTGGCAGCACATAGGATCTTAACAGCCTCTGTCCCTGGCCACAGGGGAATAAAGACTGTAAAGCAGAACTGGTTCTTTCCAGGCACACAGAAGCCCCGAGGTACACAAGTCCGTGCCAGGTCTGGTGAGTACGGAGATTTAGCTTTTTGTTTCATGATAAGCCCTGCTTCATGCTCTCAGCTGCCTTATCCTAATGATGCTTAATGCCGCTGCCTTCGGAAGGAGGAAGGCATGAGGTGAAATGAAAACATCAAGTGTAGAGGAGACCGTGAGAGCCCTCCAGGCTGGGGGGTTGGGGGCGGGGTGGGACTTGCAAAGTATGCGGTGGACCTGGATGCTTAAATCTAATAACACAGCCCAATGCCTGCAGCTCGCAACAGAGAGAAGAGTAGAAAATTATGTGAGGCCCTGGATACTGGGAATGGAGGCGGGGAGGATGCTGACTGCAGCATTCTCCAGGCAGGTGGTCTATAGTCTGTGCTAAAGGCTGTCTTTGATCATGATCTTTTGATGACTGGCTTTTAGGAGCCAAGGCCACCTGTGAAGTCACTGACAGAGAACAAATAGCTGAAGAAGTAGAGAGGAAAATGTGTAGCGAAAGTGGAATCATATTCAACCATTCCACCAGGCCCCACTCCCCTGGGGACATAGTTCCTGCCCGGCCATATGGACCATATGGACCTCATGGAGATACTGCCAATATAGGACACGAAAAACCATGTCACTGCTGGGGGCTGAGGCAGCTGCCTTCTGAGGCTGTATTGAGTTTCAAAACTATGCCCTCCCAAAATGGGGTGCTGTCTTTAGAGCTTTGAGAACCAGATTGACTTAGCCCCTCAACCTCTTGACAGCCTACCCAAGTTCCCCAAAGTCAAGGAAGCTACTGAGAGGGTTTAGATCCTGGTATAATTTTTAAATGGCCTTGAATCTCTCTCTCTCTCTCCCCTTCCCTCTTTCCTTTCTTCCTTTTTTCTTTCCCAATACAGGGAATTGAATCCAGATCTGTGTACATTCTAGGAAAGCACTTTTAACTGAGATACACTCTTAGCCTCTATTTGAGTCTTTTATTCCCACCCAAATCCCCAGTAGACGGTTTAGTTTCAAATTCTTAAAGCAAGAACACCAAGGAGGCCAAGAAAAGACTTCTGCCTATTAGCTAGGCATGGTGGCTCATGCTGTAACCCCAGCAATTCAGGGCTAAAGCAGGATTATCACAAATTTGAGGCATCTGGACTGCATGGTGAGACTCTCTCAATAGAAAAAGAAGGTAGTTTTGACTCCACAGTCAGAGTAGACCCTCCTCTCTTAGGAAGGAGTTGACAGAGTAACCAAAATGGGACAGAGATGAGCGGGTTCGTTGCAGTCATTGCTCTTTGCCTGTTCACCAAGTCAAACATCCGCCCTTGGAGGCATTCAGCTGTGCTCGCCCACAAAAGTAAAATCATCCCAGCTGAGATGATAACATCCCCTCGTAGAGGATCAGGGAGGGCCATGAGACCTTCATCATGAGACCTTCACTTGAATATCTTGTCACTCCCTAGCATCGTCGGCAGCTCTGCCCTAACTGCATGAGGCAAGAGTATATAGCCAAAGACACTAGGAGAAGGAGGTTCCACATATGTATATATGGGAGAGACCTCATTCCTGCTGGATAGAAACTTTTCCTGTACAGCTTTTGGAGAAGCACTCACATTCCTGCAGCAAGTAGGTTAGCCCAATAAACTCATTTGTTGGGTCATGCCACAGTTTGTCTTTAAGACACTACAAGGGACATTTTTTTTTTAAAAAATATCTCTCCCTGGGAAGGAATTTTAGCAACAATTTATCTCTGTTATGAGTTATTTTTGTCTTGTCAAGACCAAAATAATCAATAAGAAGCAACCTAAGAGAGGAAGGGGATTATTTTGGCTCACAGTTTGAGAAGACAATCTATCGTGGTAAGGAAAAGTGTGGCAACCAATGTGAGACAGCTGGTCATCTGAAGTCAGGAAGCAGAGATGAATACTCACACCCTAGTTCTTTTTCCTTTTTATTCAGTTCGGGACCCAGGCCACAGAGCGGTGCTGGGTGAGTCTGCTCACTCCAGTTAAACTTCTTTGAAAACTCCTTCACAGACACACCTAGAATTATGACTCCCAAGTGATTCTAAATCTCATTAATGGGATTTAGAAAATGGAAATTAGCCATCACAGACCCTCAGGCCCAATACCTTTAAAAATTGTTGGTGGTGGTGGTCATGGTTGTGGTGGTTTTGTGTGTGTGTGTGTGTGTGTGTGTGTGTGTGTGTGCAGCAATTCTGGAAACTCTGTCACAAAAAGTCATGCCAGTCTGTTTTCTTTTTCCTTATAGCTAAAATTACTTCAAAATCTTGTCTGGGTCTGTGAACCATTATCACCAAAAAAGATAGAGAGAAAAGCTGCTGGATATAGGTTTTTACCAGGAATCATAGATCTATTCTGGTTCCATTTCCAGTGGTGAGGAAGTGTCTTGAAATGACACACTCCCAGTTCATACTCATGAAGAACAGCATGACATACCCATAGTGTTTGATGGTGAAAGAACCATGCTCATAGAACACTGACAATTATAATCTTTTAAAATTTCTAATGTTCTTCAGTACTGTGTTTTCATGGCTCCTCTGCCACTGCATTCAAAAAAGAAAAACAAAAACCTCTTTCCTGTAGAAACTGGAGGCTTAAAATGCTAGCCCAAAGCACTGATTGGACTTTTTCTGTAAGTCTTTCTGGACACAGGCCAGAGGTTTCCTCCTTCTGAGGAAGTGCAGTCCCAGAATATTGGCACCCTGGAAAGAATCCACAAATGGCTGTCACATTAGTACAGTTTTCCCGGCAACCGTAAGCAGGAGCAGTGCCCCAGTACCAGAAGCCGTGGTGTTCAGAGCCAAACCTTCATTGTCTATTTTCCCATCATAGACATGCCCACTCTACCTGAATCTTTTAATGATAAAGCTTGGGCTCCACGAGGATTGAGATTAGTCAGCCATTTTCAAGGAACTCCTGTGGTCAAACGATTCTTCTGTTCCAACTGACATTAATTATGCTTTGGTTTAGGACCAGATACTATTCAAACAACTTTCATGTGTTAATTCATATCATCTTCTTTTTCTATACGCACCCATCTTAGGGTTTCACTGTGTGAAGAGACACCACGACCATGGTAATTCTTATAAGGAAAACATTTAATTGAGTCTGGCTTACAGTTTTAGAGAATCATGGGGGGAAGCATGGTGGCAGGCAGGAGACATGGTGCTGGAGAAGGAGCTGAGAGTTCTACATCTTGATCTGCAGGCATCAGAAAGAGACTGTGAGCCACACTCGGTGTAGCTTGAGCAAAGGAGACTTCAAAGCCTGTTACCACCGTAACATACTTCCTCCAATAAGCCCACATCTACTCCAATTAGACAACATTTCCTAAAAATGCCACTCCTTGTGAGCAAAACATTCAAACACATGAGTCTTTGGGGGGAGGCATTCCACCTATTCAAACCACCACAACACCCATCCTGAACTGAATCTACTAAAATTTCTTCTTGTTTTTGTTTTCGTGTTTGCGTAAGTGCATATACAGGTGTGTGTGTGTGTGTGTGTGTGTGTGTGTTTAAGCCAGAGAGAAACTTTGGGCAAAATTCCTCTGGTACTATGCATCTTATATTTTTGGTTGTGAGCCTAGCCTTTAACGGCTGAGCCATCTCTCCAGCCCGGTACTATGCATCTTGCTGTTTTGATTTGTTTCTAGATGTGATCTCTCATTGGTTTGGAGCTCACCAGCTAGGGATACGCTTGTCTCCACCTCCCCAGTACTGGCATTACAAATATTGTGCACTGTGGTGATTTGAATGAGAATGGCCCCATAGGCTCATAGACTTGAGTACTTTTTTTTTTTTTAACCAGGGAGTGGCACTATTTGAAAGGATTAGGAGATGTGGCCTTGTTGGAGGAAGTATTGGAGACAGGATTTGAAGTTTCAAAATGCCCATTCCAAGCCCAGAGTCTCTCTCTGCCTCCTGCCTGCAAATCTGGATGCAGAACTCTCAACCAATTCTCCAGCAACATGTCTGTCTGCATGCTGCCATGCTCCCCACCATGATGATAATGGAGTAAACCTCTGAAACTATAAGCAAGCCCCAATTAAATATTCTCTTTTATAAGAGTTGCTGTGGTCCTGATGTCTCCTCACATCCATAGAACACTGACTAAGACATACCCCAAACATACCTGGCTTGTGTGTGTATGTGTGTTGTTATTTTAAGAACCATTTGATTTTTGCTCACTAATTTTAAAGATTCTTTTTTTTTTTTTTGAGATTGTAGTAACTCTCCCATATATCCCCCCCTCCCTGCTGTCTTTCAAATACATGGTCGTTTTGTTCCTTAATTATTGCTACATACATATATGGATATTCACATATATTTCTTTTTTTTGTTTTGTTTTTGTTTTTGGTTTTTGGTTTTTCGAGACAGGGTTTCTCTGTGTAACAGCCCTGGCTGTCCTGGACTCGCTTTGTAGACCAGGCTGGCCTCGAACTCACAGAGATCCGCCTGCCTCTGCCTCCCAAGTGCTGGGATTAAAGGCGTGAGCCACCACGCCCGGCCATATATTTCTAAATACACAAAAAATACCGTTCTCAGTATGTATGTTGTTACTCATATGCATGTTTTCAGAGATGACTATTTGGTATTGGATAACCAACTGGTGTGTTCTTCTCTAGGAAAGACTATTTTTCCTGCTCTTAGCATTCCTTAGCTTCCTATAGTTCTGTATGTAGGATGGAGACCTCCTCGGCTTTCCCTGTCCACTTTGGCATGTCTATTGTTGTCCTTGTACAGCTGTTTTTGGTCAGTCATGTTGCTGAGACTTTATGGAAGTAGCTTTTGAAATTACTAGGAGTCCCAATCTCACAGTAAACTTCCAGATCTTCTTTCTCTTACTATCTTTCAGCTTCATCTTCCAAAATGTTCCCGGAGCTTTAGGTGTGGGAGTTGTTTTGTAGATGGATCCATTGAGACTGTGTTCCATAGCTCTGGAGTTTGATTGGTTGTGGTTTTCCATAACAGTCTCCATCTGCTACAAAGAGAATTTTTGTTTACAAGGTGTGAGGACTACCTTTATCTGTGGGTAAAAGGAAAAATATTTAGAATGTAGTTAGGGATTATGCTGGCTTAATAAAGTGACTGTTGCAGATTCTCATAGGTCCATGAGTTTATTAGCCCTGGGTAGTTATCTTGGTTTTCACTTCTAGGCATATTTTTCTTCTTACTGAGGAGGTCTTAAGTTCAATTAGAGAGCAGTTGGTTATTGCTAAGGTGTGTGTGCCACTACTTCATTCTTCAGGTTATTGTGATATACTGGTTGTTGTTGTGGCTCATAACATTTGTTATAGCTGGGTAGGACTGTTGGTTGCTTCCCTTCTTTGGAAGCTTGTATGGTCCCTTCTGTTACCATGAAAGCTAATGTTAAAAGAGGAGGCTTTTAGTTCCATCTCAGAGACCTCTGGGATTTGTGTCCAAAGTGCACGGTATCTTCAGCAATAGGTGATGGGGTAGTGTTAAGCATTCTAAATGTTAATTAATTGGTCATGTTGGCTGTCTATTATGTTGTCTCTGATTGGTTAAATAAATGCTGAGGCCTGAGATTGGGCAAAGACAGAGAAAGGTGGGACTTCCTGACATTAGAACAGGAAGCCTGTGCTTTAGACAGAGGATTAATGCATTCCAGCCAGGAGCAGGAAGAAGGGGGGACACACACCATGGGTTAGGAAAAAGAACCTCATTCCACATGGCCAGGAACATCAACATAGCATGGAGAATGGCAGTCCAAGGGGACATATGTATATATGGGGTCATATTTGGGTAATAGAATTAAGAGCTAGCTTAGATGGGCTAGGATTGCTCAATTCAGGCCAAGGCTTGTTAAAATCCATGTGGTCTCTGTGTGCTCATTTATAATGGTGGAATAAGGATTAACGGTTGGGGAACCAATTAAATATAATATAAATACTGGTAAATAATTTGATTATTTCTACAAATGGTAACCAACATAATTTAATTAATTTTTTTCTACCAATAGGAACTTACCTTCCATCTTTGTGGAGCAACCAAAGGCAACAACAATAATCTGTAACATTTTAGGGGTCCCTTGGACAACTGGTTGGCCTTTTACATGTAGGTTCTGGGGGATCAAATCCAGGTTCTCATGCTTGCAAATTAAACATTCTACTGACTGAGACAGCTCTCCAATTCTATGGATAGTTTTTTTTAATCTGACTTTGTAGATTTGGGTAGATATAATTTATACCAAAGAGCATTAAAATTTCCTAAAAGCAAAGTTTCTTATGAAACACATCAACTTTATTTTTTATTTGGTCAACTTTCTTTTTTTTTTCCCCCACTTAGGAACTGAAGAATAGTTAGGAATATTAATTGAAATAATTACCAAAACTGCTTAATTCTTGATGTTTCAAAGCATTTTACATGTTTGAGAATCCAAGAATATTCAACTTACAATTTTAAATTTCTCTTTCTACAGTTTATTGTCTGTTATACAAAGGCAATATATAGTATTTCCTTAAAAATGAAAACTAACATAAACCCAAAGATTAAATAAAGATCTTCGTAGTTGCATAAACTTATAAAACTTTCTCGGATTAAAGGAAATTGCTATACAAGGTCCTATAGCATAAATGTTTTATGCTTGTTTACTAAATAATAATTATTATTTAGAAAAAACACATGCACAAAAACTTCTATTAAGTTGAAAAGAGAAGGGTTCAATGTGGATTATTGTTTTTAATGTGCCAGACACAGGCTTCCCTCTTCCATGCACAATAGCCCATTGCATTATCACTACAGTTCTGACAAACTGCCATTCTTATTAGACAGGTAATAAAACCAAGGTCTGGCTCTGCTAGAGACAACCTAGTGGTTGAGTCAGTATTTAAATTTACCTCTGTTTCCTTCCCAACCTTATGCTTTTCTCCTCTGATCTCGTTTCATTTATATTGCTAAGCAGAGTTCAATCCTTCCAGAGTATTTCTGTTCCCCTAACCCCCAACCACTTAAATGACTGAAAGAAATCATAACAGGGATAAGTTGATGGTTACAAGTGGACAGACAGGAACTATTTCAATGTATTTTCTCTACTTTAGAGAAGGTATTATAGTCATGCCTTGGATCTTATAGGGCTTAGAGGCAGTAAAGAAAATGGTAGGACCATCTATAACATAACTGCATTTCTGGAAACTGACCATTGCCCAGGATTAGAGATAAGTTCTAGATTTTTGAAGTGCATCTGTGCTCCTTCCCACAAATTCCTTTCATTCATGTATCTTGTGTTAATGAGCTATTCTTTGTGTTTATGCCATCCCACACTGTAAGAAGCACACAGTTTACACAAAATATATTTTCAATAATTCTTGTGTATACTGTAAAAAATCTCCTGTTAAATTTCTTTTTCCTTCCTTTTTGTATTTATTGATTATCTGGGAAACTTTCATCATGCAGCTCAGTTGTCTCACCTCCCATGTCTATCTCAATCTCCCATAGCCTCCCCATCCCTGACCCCCCAAAAAAGAAGAAAGGAGAAAAGAATAGAAAAAACAAGTCCATTTTGTGCTGTCCATATACCCCCTGGAGAATTGTCAAATTCCTAGTGGTCTTTCTTTGCTGCATTCATGCATCAGGTTCAGAGGCTGAGTCTGTCTCTGCATAAGTTCCAGACTGTTGTATGCCATTCTGCCAACCCTACTGGGCAATGACAGCATGTCAACCTCAACCCTCCCTCTACCCTGTCACAGCCATCACATCTCCTATTCAACCTTCTCCATAATGCATTCATCATGCCATTATTCTAGCTTTCCCATGTCTGCATCACGTATTTGTTCAACATAGTCATGCCCATCATGAGGCAGGGTGGAGCTACGTGCTTCTTTTTCCTTCTTTATCTACCCTTATGAATAAGAGTGGATTTTGTCTGTGCTCATTTTGGCTCCAGAGTGGGACCTGGCTCCTGTTGTAGGGCATCTGGGATCAGGGTCATTTGGGAAGTTCATAATAGGAACTACCCATCTTTACCAGTACCATTTATTTGCAACTGGTCGACTTTTGCCTATGCAACTTTTCATTTGTGTTTTCTGAGATGTCATTATCAAAATCAATCCTACAAATTTTTGTTAACATCTGTGATTTTCCAAGCTGATCTATATTTTGAGCCTATGGACCACTGTTCTTGACGGTTTTAAGTACTTGCTAGTTAAAGTTTAAGGAACATTTGACTGGGTTCTCTATGTGCTTATTGGCCTGATAGGAAAGGAGATCACTTGTGTCCCGTGTCTTCTCAATGTTATAGAGTGCAGGTAGGATGACAAGTCATTATATGACCTATTGTGGAATTGTTAGACACAGATGCCAGCACTGTAAAGAGCAATGTTACCAACTACATAAGGAAATTGTGCTGGCTCTTCATGTGACTTGGCTTGAGTATATCCGGAACACATGGAATCCACCATCTCCAGTGCATCTTCTGGGAAGAATTGAGAAGCTGTACTCCCTGATCAGATATTGACCAATATCACATCTCCCAACCATCTTTTTTTGTCTATTAAATACATACTTAGTTTTCTGAAAATGCATGCTTTGACATTTCACAAATAACTGTAGGGGTTACAAGAAGAACCCTATGCCTCAAAGCTTGTTTCTCTACATAGCTCCAAATCACATCATTTATAAAATACTCTCATGCTGCTAACTGTCTAAAACTAAAGCAACCATTATTCTTGCCTCAATAACTGAATGTAACTTTGTAGTTTCCAGAACAATTCCATCCCCTGCAATAGATAATATTCCTTGTGTTCAATATTGGTCCCTTCCCTCCGCCTATGCTTATCTTCCCAGTGGACTGGAGATGTGTCACTGGCCCCATTGACATTGGCTTGGGCATGCACCCAGTGGAATGTACATTTCAGGGAGTGATGTATTATGCTAAAGCTCAGTCTTTTACAGTCACAGGAAGCTTCTTGTCCTTTTGCCTTGCAGTTGATAGTCACAGGATGCAAACAGCCATTGTACCTTCAGCCTGTCTCACACCTAAGCACATTTGAACCCAGGTTCAGTCATCATCAAATGAACTACCACTGGTCCAGAAACTCACGAGGGAGATATACTTGTTGTTATAAACACCTGGGAATTATTTATTGTTACCATGATATTATAGCAAAAGCAATCATAGATACTAACGTGCATACTACCTCTTATTTTTCTCTAAATAGTTGTGCAAATAGGTATGGGAAAAAAATCATTGCTCCCATTCTATAGGACAAGTAATTGAAACTTTTAGAGGGCTTGAGGTTCATATAGCATCATGAAATTAGTCTTTTGGAAGCTGTCATCTAAGCTGGATATCTCAATGCAAGAGTTATGCTCTGTGTTTCATGTGTAGCCTCAACAACGCTTCACTATATGGAAAGACTCTAACCCATCAGTAGTCATTAAATGCCAGTCATTCAGTTAAGTAAGCACGTGTCTAGCAGCCACACAGTTGTGAGGCAGGAAGATTCTTTGATACAAAAATGAAGATTCGATTTGTATAAAACTTTATAGGAAAGCGTGCTTTAGAAATGTTATAAATTATTGAATATTTCCCATCCCAACTGATTCTCATAGTACACTGCATTTTTCTTCATTTCCTTTTGTGGTGGTTGTTAAAAAATGGAAGGATTAGTTTTTTAAATGCTTCCTGGGAAACTCCATTTCTGGTCCATTTCTTAAATCTGTTTGCTGGACAATTGCATCTCCCTGCTGGGTGCTAAACAGAACTACAAGGGGTTCATAGACAATAACAGCTGCAGTAACCTCTTAGCAAAGTCCAGACTGGGTACTAACTGGCCTGAGTCCAAATGTCCAACTGACCATATTGAATAGTGACCCATGCAGGGAGGGAGTAAACACAATACCATTTCCTCAAGTTGGGCCATATTATTATAGTTACTGACATAAATTAAGCATTTGGTGTGCCCAAATGCTTAATGAACATTTATAACAGACTACCCTCCAACACACACATGTGATTTAATTTGGCACAAACCCTGCTTTGCTTCTCTTTCTTCTGTATGTCTACTGACTACTGGAACACAATTAAAGGGGAAAGCCAACATTTACACCTCTAGGTGTTGGTGAATTGGAGGGAAAGATCACAAGTTATTTGGAAAACAGTATTAGAAGTCTGAGTGAACTGAAATGGTTGGATCCAGATGAAATGAAAGGCAGCTAGGGATGGGTATCAAATCTAAGCAGCAAACAAGAGGGACAGAAAGAAATTGAAAGGCTAAGGCAAAATATATGCAAAGGATGATGGATAGCACAGAGGTCCAAGGCAACAATATGAACTGCAGAGCAAGCAACATAAAGTCTAGAGATAGAAGTTCTTTTTCTCCACTATGACTTCGGACTAGGACACTATGGTGACAACCAATTTTTTTTTAATTTACTTAATATTTTCTGATCTCTTGACCCATACCAAGTTCAGTGCTAAGATACATTTGCACAAAATTGCCAAAATTACAAGATCCTGATTTGGATGTAACGACATGGTGGAGAACATTTTTACTGAGGCCATGTAATAGAGCAGTAAAAATAGCTGTGAGGAAACCAGACGTGAACTGCTTGCTTTACAAAGGGATAAAAATTTCAATTTATGAAGGACTGGGTTCTGAACAGGGGGAAAATGACTTCCAGTGATTGTTAGATGATAGAAAACATTACTGTAGGAATTATTAAAACCTGTTTTGTATACTATTCAAGGACAGACTTCTAGAGTATAAGGTGTGTCAGAATTACCTAGAAGCCTAAGCCATGGGGTTTCAGCTTCAGATTTAACTTGAGTTCAAATCAGATATGTCTGTCATCAGGCCTAAGAATCCCATTTCCCACAAGTTCTATGCTATGTTTGTATGTATTGATGAGAACCACCCAAACCAGAGACACAGTTGGGTCTCCCATCCTTTATCGCTTCTTCAGGGTCAAGTCTCTTTGGGTTCCTGTGTTTCCCTCTCCCTTTTGGAAGTTGAAGCCTGGTCTAGCAGCACCATTGGAGTCACATGATCACAATGATACTGAGCAAGAGGGTTTCTAGACCTTTCCTCTAGTTATTGACATGCAGCAAAATTGGAGTGGACGGAGGCATGCTGGGAGAACCTGGAGGCCAGGTCCACTTATGGTCTGTGAAGTATGCACCTCAGCTGCTTTTCCACGGCTCTGAAACTCAAAAATGCTTTACTCTAGAATGTTCCAACTGATGCTAATCATTAGGCAAACCAGAGACGTTACAGTTTGGTTCATGAATCGATGAAAACTGGTCACTAGCTGTGGACAGTGACAAAGGAAGGAGTTTGGTTTATTTTGCCACTTAGAGTAGTGTAAAGATAGGGACTCAGAGTCAAGCATTTTCAACTTTCCTATGCCTCAACTGAAGTCAAAGCTCCATAAAAAATGAACTATCTATAAAATATAGTATTATATGTAAGTTAAAGATGACAATTGATAAATTATTCTGTTATGCATTCTCCTCCAGCAAAATGATCTAATCCAAGCCAGATTAGAGTACATAAAGGTAGGTTTATTAGATGCAGCTCTTGGGCAGGTTCACTGGTTCCAAGCAAGGGGCCATGGGAAGGGGGGACAGGAGGGAGGGGAAAGAGCACACAACATGCAAGGAGAGATACAAAGAGAGGAGGGAGAGTGGGAGGAATCACAGGAAGAATATAAAAATAGGAAGGGGGAACCAAAATGTCTGGATTATATAGTGAAGGAAGTTTTCTTCCTCCCTCTGGGGGAGGGGAAGCCCAGCCCCTGGGCTGGAAAGGTCAGCATAGAGGGCAGGGTGTGCCAGCATGCCCTGTAACAGGTAGGGACTGAGGCGTGCTGGGAGAACCTGGAGGCCACATCCACTTCAGTCTCTGAAACTCAACAATAATACACTCATCTTCAAATCCTACTAAGGGCCATGTGGTTACTGAAAGTGAGCTAAGACAGATGCAGTCCCTACCCTCGCAGGGTGTACAGTTTAGACAAGCAAGACATGAATAGAACAGTGACAATGAATTGTGATAGGACACCCCACCCAGTGTACAAGGCTCTTATGAGATGGGAAGAAATAATGTAGAAATGCTGGATTTCCTGCAGCAGCACAAAGGAATTTACTTGGTCCTTGTCCTTATGATTAGAAAGAAGAGAAATCTGTTAAGAGTTATGAAGGGACAAAAAAAAAGTGGCAACAGAAAATAAACAGCAGAGAATGAAGTACAGACAGGATAGACAAACAGTTAAGAAGATAGCAGTTGGTGTCCTAGAATTGTGCAAGCCAAAGTTTTAACTAGTTTGAGATGGGTATGGTCAATAGTTCTACATGCTCAAAGACACTGAGCTCAGGGAAAAGCACTCAGGGGGTAGAGGCAGGCAGCTGATGCTTTAGGAGATCCAGGTAGATAGAGAAAATGAGAGATTGTTTTCCGTCAATCTTACCAAGTAGGAGACAGAGAGGTACACTGTCCAGATGAATCATTTGCAAGTGTCAGATCAAGATGCTCCAGTCTTCCAAAAGGTCAAAATTATATTATTGCTAATTAGAGAGTCCCCTGCACTTGTCTTCAGACTCACGACTGGTCAAATGCCAGCAGGGCCATCCTGATGGATCCCCAGGAGCAAAATGACATTGTTTCAGAGACAATCCTTTCAGGTCAGGGTGGCACCCTTTAGTGCCCATTAGGTGGCCTGACATACTTCATTATGGTACTCTGAGGCCTGGGAGGCGTGTATGCTATAAACTGTTATATCATTAATAATAAATAATATTCTGCAGGAAACCTGCACTGCAGACGTGAAGGCTGTAGCACAAAGGAGCTCCTTGGGGGGTAGGGACCCACCGTGGAGGAGTGTACCTGCAGGGGCAGGGCAAGAGAAATATCCAGCATATGCTGTTTCAGAATTCATCTTTTAAAATATTGGGAAAACATCTGTCTCTGGCCTGGCTCTTCTAATTCTATTGAGCTGCTCCACAAATGTGAGGGATAAATACTGAAAAAGTCTGACACCAACAAAATGTAGATTAACTGCCTGAACAAAACAAGGCCACAGCAGCAGATCAAAATGAGGCAGGACAGGCATTACTATGATGAATATTGTGGGGAAGCTACTCACTTCAGAATCTTTCCTCTTGATCTGTCAAGGTGTTTACTGTAATCAGGAAAAGGGTTACTTGGTAGGAAACACAGAAGGGGAAGGGAGATAGCTTCTGTTTAGTTTAAACTATCCTCTCTGCCTCCTCTAGTGTCTACAGCCCCCTCCTAGGTCATTTCCTTTCCTGATTCTCAGAAAAAGGAACTTAATTTTAACTAAAGGGTTTGAGGTTTCAGCATGAGTGTGGGAGGACCAGGCAGGAAAGCGATAAAGTCAGAGATGCCTTGCTATAAAAGTGAATTATGCTTTCAAACGGAATGAAAGCATCCAGGTCGCAGCCACTGGCACAGCTGAGGAAAAAAAAAGTCATTGGGCCTTTGAGAAAAAGGCACAGCTCCGCCCCATTAAGGCGTCCTTGCTTTTAGGGAGTTCTGGGCATCGTTAGACACAATGTGAAGAAAGTGATTCCAGTTTTCTTCTGCCTGCCACAAGTTGCTCTTCCCATATCATCCCAGGGAAAGGCAGGATGTTCATTCCACTGGAGAGGGAGGGCAAGGAGGGCAAGTTTCCTTCCTCTACTACTACACCCTGTGAAAGTGTGTGTGTGTGTGTGTGTGTGTGTGTGTGTGTGTGTGTGTGTGTGTGTGTGTACTTATTTTATACTGTAACTGCAGCTTAAAACAATGAATCAAGCTTGTTCTTCCCTTCTCTTCTCCTCTTTCTCCCCCCCCCCCCCCCCCCCCCCCCCGTAACCTTAAGAGATATAGTTTTGGCAATAGCTGATTTGTCGCCAAACTCTGTGCACCATACAGTGCATCTTTAGCCATTTTTCCTTGAATCTTAGCAACGTCTGTGCCTGAGACCCTATAACAAAGGATGACGCAGCAAGAGAAAAACCCATCAATTTATTTGATGTAGTTTCACATGACACAGGCAACTTCAGACATGAAAACTCAAGAAAAGGGTGACAGCTGAACACCTGTATGCCTGGGTTTGAGGGAGAGTGGATGGTCAACTGTAGACAAGTGTAGCTGATAAACGGGAGTCTGATGTACTGTAATGCACAAAGAAGGGAGAGCTGAGCAAAGGTTGTGTTTTCAAACATCTCTAAGTCTTTGGGTCATTTTTCCCTTGGATGCAAGGAGGGAATACTTCCCCATTAGCCTGCTTCGGGGAAGAAGAACAACCTGCTGTGACTGTCTCCTCCAATTCCATGCACGGTACCATACTTGGGACACGGTATTTGAACTGTCCCTACTTACAACTTCTTGTCTATTTCCTCTCACAGTATCAAAGATCCATGCAAAGCTTTGATAGGAAGTAGGAAGGGTGGAGCTTGTGGGTGGCATCTTTCCCTCTAACTCACGGGAGGTGAGGGCCTGGGATCCTGTTATGTGGATGGGACATCTCCGTGAGCTCAGAACCAGCCGCTAACTGTTGTCATGAGCATGGCTCCTCCATTACTTTCCCATGAAAACCTCACTGGAGAAGCACTAGTGATGCTAAAAATAAGTTGCTTTGACAGGGCAGATATTTTTTCTATCTCCAAAGGATTTTGGTAGAGAACACAGGAGACTCTATAGGTCCAAAAACAAACAGACAATCAAACAAACAAACAACAGCAACAACAAAATAGGACACATCCAATTCTTGCAGTGAGCAGGGAGCAGGTGATAGAGAGAGCCATGTAGCAGAAAGTCAAGGAAGGCAACAGATGGAGTCAGTCACATCCAGCACAACCTACACCATGTGTGCCCTCATTTCTGATGAAACTCCAAGAACACAGACACTTTGA
Source organism: Lophiomys imhausi (assembly GCA_907164525.1). Classification (NCBI taxonomy): domain Eukaryota; kingdom Metazoa; phylum Chordata; class Mammalia; order Rodentia; family Muridae; genus Lophiomys; species Lophiomys imhausi. The sequence goes on along the minus strand of CAJQZJ010014103.1, from coordinate 8,333,651 downwards.
AATTCCTCAGCAAATTAACCCAACACTTTAATCTCTTTCCAAAGAAAAAGTGTTCAACTCCACTTTGCCAGGGACACCACACCTTTTAAGGATTTTACTCAGGGCTATCCAATAACTGACCTGGACAGCAGAAACACACATATTTGTTGATGGAGTGTTGACAATAAATCCATAAAACAAATTCCAACCTGGAGAATGTTTTCCTCTTGGGAACTAGGAGATTTACAAAAAAATTAAGATATTCATAGAAATTTCTATGTTGAGGCCAATGTCCTGATTTGAGTGTCCCTGCCCTACTATTGGATTTTGGGGGCTTTTGAACATTTTAAAAACAACATTACTGAAAATTTCAAACATAGCCAAACTAAATGGAATCGAATATTGAACCTCTCTGTTCCCATTATCCATCTCTAACAGAAACATCTGTTTTTTTTTGTTTTGTTTTTGTTTTTTTTTTGTCTTCTGTATTTCTACTGCCTCCCTTGGTTGTTATGTAACGTCTCAGATAGTGTATGCACACTGAAATGCATGAGTCTTGCCCAAACACATGCAAAGGTGTCTATATTATAAAACGAACCATCTTTCATCTCTTCAGAAAGTTCCCTCTTGCACTACTCAGCCATTGTAGATATTATTGGTTGTCCTCTTTTAAGAACCTCTTATATGTACAACCATTCTATAGTTATTCTATAGTATTATTCATTTTCCCTAATGTCTGTGAGAGTTATTCACGGCCTTGTGCATATGAGCAATGCTTTATAGCTCCCCTACCCCTGTTTTGGCTGGTAGTATTTTATTGTATGAAAACACCACAGTTTGCTTATTGATTCTTTTGTTGACAGACATTTGGGCTGTTTCCAGTCATCAACTATTGTGAAAGGAAAAAAAAAAGGCAGTAAACACTCCTGAACCAATCCTTTGGCAGGCATTTGTTTTCATTCCGGTTGCATAAATAATGAGGAATGGAAGGGTTGAGCCAATGGAAATAACTTGACCGGAAGCTCAATGTCATCATTTAAAAGACACCACTGCCTCCTCTTTGCCGTTCAAAAAGCTCGGTTTTTTTGTTTTGTTTTGGAGGAGTATAAATTTTAGCATTTTTGGTTAGGTCTATTGTTTTTCCAATGGCTGAAAGAAGGGTTTGAGTTTTCTTTCTTTTGTAGTGGATGCCAATCTTCTTCATGCACCATTGTCAGTTACGTTCTTTTTCCTCACGTGGTTATTTTGGCGTGTTTATGAAAAAAAAGTCAATGGATAACGTAAGTGTGGACTTATTTCTGGTTTCTGCGTTCCATCCTATTGATCTGTTTGTTTATCGTAAGCTGATATCTCTCTGTGCTGACTGCTATAGCTTTGAGGGGATTCTTGAAGGCAGATTACATATGTAGGTCTGTGAACTGGCATTTTAAACACGAAAATGAGAAGGTATTTTGCTTATTTCATTTTTCTGCAGAAATTTTGGAATCAGCTTTTAACTTATTTTTGAAAAACCTGGATTCTGAATTTGTGGTCATATTGAATTGTGATTAATCAGAGAAGAACAAGTGTCTTAAAAAACACTGAAATTTCTAAACTATTAATTGGTACAGTTGTTTACTTAGGTTTTCTTTAATTTCTGTCCACGGTACTTTCCAGGACAAAGATGTTGGTCACCTTTTATTATATATATATATATATTATATTTATATTAAATATAAATATTAAACGCTCATTATTTTATTGTGAATAGATTTCATTTTTTCATTCTTATGAGCATTTCATACGTGTACACAGTGTATCTTGACCATATCCATCTCCCATTCCTTTCCTCCAGCTCTCCTAATACTTAAACATTTATAAATAGTAATCTTTTTATTTTAGCATAGCATATATAAAGGCAATTTGTTCTTATATATTAATCTTATACCATGAGAACTTACTTCTGATATTAGTAATTTATGTTATCCTGCACAACGTCAATTCTACTATATGATTATCAATTGTAGTAAAAGTCTCATAAAACTTCTTAGTATTTAAAATGATTTTTGGGTAGAGGGTGGGAGGGCGGGACTAGGAGGGGTGGAAAGAGGGTACTGTGATGGAGATGTAACCTGAAGTAATAAATAAACATAAAAAATAAATAAAATGATTTTTTCAATTTGTCCGTTCTGTTTTATTGATATCTGGTGTTTATTAGTTCTACCATCTAACAGTTCTTTTCAGTTGTCTTTCCTGGTGTTTAAAGACCATTGCAATCAGACCTTGTATCCTCACATAGACACTTAAGATCTCCCCTAAGTCTCTAAGCATTGCTTTAGCTATGCAACACAATTTTCATGCTGTAATTTTATTGTCTTTTACATAAAAAATACCCATCGTTCTCTTGTAATTCTTCCTTTGATCCACAGGTTATGTGGAAATTTCTCATTTAATTTCTGAATGTTGTGGCTTTTCTAGACAGTTAATGGAGTTCCAGTTTAGTCTTCATGGAGTCAGAGAATATTTTCATAGAACTTCAGTGCTTTGAGGCATATCGAGACCTTTATATAAGCCTATCTTTGGTCTGTTGTAGTAGATTTTCCATGACTTCTGGAAACAAACTTCTGCCCTGAAGTTGTTGGGGTATTGATCTACAATGGAAATGCAGGTTAATTATCACTCACCCTTTAATATACTTACAGTTTTTTCCTATCAATTACTGAGGAAAGAATGTTAGAAATTATGAATTGCAAATTTATACTCTCTCCCTTCAGTTTGTATGCTCTGTTACATATGTTTTGAAATAAAGTTAAGCCCATAGAAACTTAAATTACTGTAATTCCCTGATAAATAGATATTTTCATTATTAAGAAACATGCCATTCTGACAGGTATGAGATGGAATCTCAGAGTTGTCTTGAGTTGCATTTCTCTGATGATTAAGGATGCTGAGCATTTCTTCAAGTGTCTCTTGGCCATTAGAGATTCCTCTTTTGTGAATTCTCGGTTTAGCTCTGTACTGCATTTTTTTGATTGGGTTATTTGGTTTCTTGTTGTTTAGTTTCTTGAGTTCTTTACAAATTTTGGATATTAGCCCTCTGTCAGATGTGGGGTTGGTAAAAATATTTTCCCAATCTGTAGGTTGCTGTTTCGTTCTAGTGACAGTGTCCTTTGCCTTACAGAAACTTTTCAGTTTCATGAGGTCCCATTTATTGATTGTTGGTCTCTCACACCTGTCAAAGTGGCTAAGATAAAAAACTCAAATGACAACACATGCTGGAGAGGTTTTGGAGAAAGGGGAACACTCCTCCATTGCTGGTAGGAGTGCAAACTTATGCAACCACTATGGAAATCAGTCTGGCGATGTCTTAGAAATCTTGGAATAGCTCTACCTCAAGACCCAACCATACCACTCCTGGGTATACACCCAAAAGATTCCTCACCAATCCACAAGGACATCTCCTCAACTATGTTCATAGCAACTTTATTTGTAATAGCTAGAAACTGGAAACAACCCAGATATCCCTCAACCAACAAATGGATAAAAAAGCTGTGGTACATTTACACAGTGGAATACTACTCAGCCATCAGAAACAAGGAAATCATGCAGTTTGCAGTCAAATGGATGGAAATAGAAAAGCTCATCCCAAGTGAGTCAACTCAGACTCAGAAAGATGCACATGGAATCTTCTCACTTATAACTGGATTTTAGCCATATAGTATGGGATAACTATCCTACAACAAACAGACTGAAAGAACAGGAACATAGACTTTGTTACTTGTTAGTGGGACGCTTTGCCCTAGTGGAGCTGTCATGTAGGCCCCCAGTACAAGAGGAAGCTCTTATTCCTCATCTGGCTGCTGAACTGAAGGGGACTGACATGTAGGGCAACCCACACTGGAGGAGTAGGATAGGTGGGAGAAGGGGAGAAGGTGGTCCTGGGAAGGGTGGAAGGAGGGGATTGTGATGGAGATGTAAATTGAGGTAATAAATAAACAGTAACAAACAAACAGACAAACATGGCCTCTCCCCATAGTGCTACTTTTGTTAATATTTATTTTGTGTATTTATAATAAACCTACTTCATCTGTTTTATTGGTATTTTCATAATTTAACTTTTTAAAATCACTTTACAAACAATATTTTGGTACTTTTTAATAAAATGCATCTTTTGTGGGTAGCGTAGGTGATACTGAGGTAGGTCTTTCTGAATACCATTCTGGTGACATGTGGCTCTCCTGTAGTTGCATCAACTCTTATTTAGTGTAAATGTTGATGTGGTTGAACTTATTTCTACCATGGTATTTTAGTTTTCTATTTTACCTGTTTTAATATTTTTTCTTATCATTTTGGAGGGAGGTAGGGGAGGCTGTCAGACTTCTTGTATTCTATTTTGTTTTCTTTCTTGATTTTAGCTACTTTTTCTTTGCATTGTTTTTGAGGGTTGCCCTAGGGATTATGATATGTGGGGTTTTATAACTTATGCAGAATTAGTAGTAATTACTTAATATAAAATTAAATTACCCTGAAACACTATGGATCTATTACTCCTTTAATTTTTGTATCAGTTTCTTATTATGTTAACTCTGCTTGTGTCATCAAGCCACGCACTTCATAATTTAGCAAGTAAAATATTTTTAACAAGAAGAAATATCAATTTATAGTCAGTTCTCACTACTCATGGTTTCTGTATTTGAAAATTCACTTTCTCACTAAAATATATTTGAAACTTAAAAATCAATGTTAGTCACTCTTTCAGAGTTGTGTGCAGAGAGGTGAAGATAGTACAAAAAAAAAAAGAATTATCTGATGTGTATATTCCCAGCTGAGGTCAAACAAGGTAACTTCTTGTTTGATATCTTACATTGTGGATTAATATCTTTTGCATTATTCTTAGTAATGTTTTATTAATGTTTGCATCAATCAATTTAGAGTACATTTTTGCCTTTTTATTAGTGATTTTGCACCTCCAACACTGTGTATAAGGTATAAGACTAAAGAAGCTTGCTTCTAATACTGCTCAAGCACAAGCCTGTGGAAAAATACACACATCTAATAAATTCCCTTCAGGCATGAGTTACAAAGTCCTATTGACTATTATGAAATGTCACATATATTAATTAACTTATCTTACGTAGCAGCTCACATAAAACAGTGTTGTATATTGATTGTTTGATGAAAATGTGATGAGAGACTTCCAAGAGATTAGTGCTACCTTCCCCTTAGGAGTGATAATTCAGCATTCACTAATTCTGTGTTCAGAGTTACTTTACAGAATTGAATTGCCGTGAATAATAAGGGCTGTATTATACATATGCAAGTGTGTAAATAGCTTGTAAGATATATCCACATATATTCTATTTCTGGATTTCTTCATTGTCCCATGAAGAGGCGAGCATCATTTCTCTTCAGTCATAAGACCATTCATCAGGCATATTTTTGTCCATTTCTGCTGCCAATGAATACACTTAGCTGTGTATTCATCTTAAGTTGTCTTAGTTTATTATTTAGTTTTAAAGGATACCTTCACTGGGCATTGAGTTGTAGGGTATGTTTTTACTTTTTGGCCCTTTAAAGATGTTGAACCATTGTCCCCTGTCCTCCATTACTTCTACAAGAAAGTTAGAAGTTGTTCTATCAGTGTTTTTTGTTTTTTTGTTGTTTTTTTTAATGTTGGATGTCATTTTTCTTTGCCTGAGTTCAAACTTGCCTCATGATCTATGCTTGCCTGGTTTCCTTTGCATTTATCCTGTCACCTGTGGCTTTCTGCCACTTAAATTTCTTAGCTTCTTATGATAGAGACAGAGCTTTCAAACAGAACACTAAGAACCTGAAAATCTTATGTTTTCTACTTCCCTTTTGAGGCAAACACCTCTTCCATTCTTTCTCACTTTCAGTCAACTTCCCGACTCTTCAAATAGTTGTCTGTGTGTGTGAACGTTCGTGTGCCTATGCAGGTGTTGTCGCTGAGATTTTACAACTGCTTTCCATGGGGAAGCTTCACAAAGCCATTTCACTGATACTCATTTTACTTACGATTTGTTGAAATAGATGCAGTCCCACAAGGTCCCACAAAGATATGAATGCATAGGGTGCACCTCATGATCTCCATGCCCCAAGTGAACTAACTGCTCGTTAGAACTCCAATAGCCTGAACAATTTAGGTTTAACAAAAGAAGCTTCCACCTTAAAGAAAAGATTCTTTGCCAACTCAGAAATAAGACATAACCATCTCTTTACATTTATGTGTTTTCCTTTTCTTTTTTTCGTTGAGACAGGATCTTGCTATGTAGCCCACATAGTAATCAGAAAGTAACTTGCTGTGTTACTTCATTTGACCAGAACACTTGACTAGCATTAGAGGACTGGCACCATGGCTCCTCACGCATATAGTGTGCAAAATTTTGTTTATCAACTCTAACGATGGCCTTCATATTTTTTGGAGATTATTATCTACCTGATTTGCCCTTTACCATCTCTGCTTTGTTACTCTATTCTAGGCATACTGTTAGTTTGACTTTTCTTTAAATACACCAGCTACGCTCAAACCTCAGGACCTTACTTTGCTCTTCCCCTATTTAGAATGACCTAACCCTCAGTTGGCTCATAGTGAATTCTTTCACTTTTTCAGGTGTGTGCTCAAAAGTTACATAACCAAAGCAGCTTTTCATTTATATGCCCTAAAAAAAACTTCTTTCTCTTATTGAACATCTTTCTTTACCATAGTACAGATGTTCCTACCTTACGGATGAGTTCCATCCCAATACAGGCAGTATAAGTTGAAAATACAGTTAAGTAGAAAGTGTGTCCAGTAACTCTAACCTACAGAACATCATAATTCATCCTGGTTTGCCTTAGCTGTGCTGAGAGCATTTACATTACTCTATGGCTGAGCAAAATCATCTAACCTAAAGCCCATTTTATGGTAAAGCTTGAATGCCATATAACTTCTTGGTTACTGAGATGAATAAAAGCCAGAGTGTCTGCATATATATGCTTTTTGTCTCATCCCAAGTAGAAACTTTGCAAATTCAACTATCATCAAGTCAAGGGCTCCATTTCCCATCTCTCATTTGCTGTTCACTTTCCAGATTTACTTATTAGTGTTTTATTAGAGTATATAGTCTTCAAGAGCCAAAAAATTAGAGAGTTAATTATATATCCCCATGTACTAGAAAGAGTCCATGCATACAACAGGTGCTAAGTCATTACTTTACTGAACAATAAACAAGTCCAACTCCCTTGACAGTCTTTGGGATACTATCACCCTCACCTTCTGGAATGAACTTTCCAATTGACTCCAAACACACAAACAGCCTCTGACATGAGAGAAATGTCAGATTTGTGTTATCAGTTCACATTTGTGCTGTCAATTTGCCTTTTACTCCATCCTAGGGTATTTTTAAATGACAAGAAAAACACAATTATAAATATCACTGAAACTCAAAATTCAGTCTCTATGCTCTGACCAATGACATAAAAGTTGGACTTTGTTTTATTAACAAAAATGTCTCATAAGTTATGTGTGTGTACACAGCAAACTCACAATCAGAGAGAGAGATAGAGAGAGAGAAAGGGGTATGGGGGACAGACAGACACACAGAAGGAGACCCCATACATACATACATATACCACACATATACATATATAGTACAATCAGTGGTCTTTAGCAGTTCTGTTGGCCTATTATAATGAAAACATCTAGAACCTGAATATATGACATAATGGAAACATAAAAAAAAACCCACACAACACAGTGGTATTAACTAGTATAGCACAAGTTCAGAGGAAAATATGGATGTTTCTGAGAAACAGCAAGGAATTAGAACTACCCCCATTCTCCAGGGGAAAAGATCCAGGTTGGGGGCAGGGGGACGTGAGAAGGGAGAGATTATTAGCTTCTGCAAGAATAGGTTTCTGCCTCGGTCTGCATGCTTGGGCAGCTTTAATGAGTCTACTAGTCTTTGAAGGGAGTTGGCTCTTGCTTTGTTTTATGTTTAGTCCTTGACCCCAGGGAAGTGACCTAGAAGCTCTGGCAATGAGATTTTGAGCAATGTTGATTACAGCAAATTCCAGCCAGTGAATGAATGATCTTTTACCTTCTTTTAAGTTTGTCATGATGGGATCTGACCCATAGTATTTTTTCAGATACCCATAATTGAGCATCTAGGGGCTATGTGACTTGCACAGCGGGACTCGTTTTCTCTGGGCATCTAATTCTTCACAGTTAAAATTACTTAGATTTTTTAACATCTCAAGTGCCCCCCAGGCAAGTCAAGTTACCCCCAGCTACCCTCCCCATTAAGGTTTCCTGGGCCCGAGAATTCCCTGGACACCCCGTTTGTTTGGCAGTTCCTGAGCTGAGAAAACATTTCTAACTTGGTGTCGTACTTATATATAAATAAATGTCAGTAGGACTTTCCGCATCCCGACCCCTAAGCATATTGCAACAATTCTCACAGCTACATAAGTCCCCCTTGTTTTCCTTTTCACCCACATAGGACTTGTGTTTTTACTAAAGAGATTTAACCAATGAACACATTTTAAGCTTTTCAACAGCAGTAAAAATAACAGATAAGTTTTAATTCGTAACTTATTTGCAACTTCAGTTCCCACCCCAAATGTTCACCACATCAGAATTTGTCTCTGGATTGAGTTTTACTCATTGCCACCCAAGATCTTGTTCTTACAGTATTCTTTTCAATGTTTAGTCCCTTCTATCTACAGGGATTGACTTCTTTCAGATTATTCCTAACTCTGCTTTTTTTGTGCAGTTACTTAAGCATTCCTTTACAACTCTAAGCAAAATGTCACAAATCTTTGAAATAAAAATCTGAATTTATTATGGAAGGGTGTAAAATATTTGATAGCCAAGAAAAGAAAAAGAATATTATTATTTCTACCATTTAGAGATGACTACAAGTGTACATTACGAGTGCAATACTAAAACACTATTAGACCCCATGTCTGGAAGGAAAACACTAGCTCATAAATGGTGCCGTCTGTGTCCTCACATGGGGGGAGAACAAAGGTTCTTTCTCAGGCTTCTTTTAATAAAGACACTGATCCCATTCATGACGGCACCACTCTCATGACCTAATCACCTCCTAAATGTCCCACATCATAGTGACTCTCATCCTGGGGGTTAGAACTTCAGCATATAAATTTGGGACTTGGGGCCACAAACACTTAGGGGATATATATATGTATGTATATATATATATATATATATATATATATAAAACTTAAAGATTCGCTGTATCACTGCTGTTACCTTTGATTCTTATATCTTTCTAGTCTTTCTGAAAGTAGCAGGTCATCATGTGATGTCTGACATCACAAGGAAGTCCAGCTACTTAATGGCGTTTGTATGTGACATTGGTCTTTGGTGGAATTAGCTTATTTCATTAACTGATGTAAAATGGAAATTATTTCATTTTTAGAATTGCCTTTGTGCTTATGATTGGACGATTCTAAAAGAAGATCTCTCTGTAATTTACTAATTATCTAAAAATGTCTAAACAGTCTGTCTTCATGTTCTTTTATTAATAATTTCATATTAAGACATTTATATGAGCCAGTTTTGGTGATGGGGAATACAGATTTCTTAATTGTTCTTATTGTTTTGTGTTATATTTACTGTTACAAGAAAAAAAGCCTTTTATTGGAATAAAAGGGGGAGCTGTTGGGGGGGGAGATATATCTTAAATTAAAAAGAAAGCGGATAGGAGGGAGAGAGAGGGGGAAGAGAGTACGAAGGTTGGGACTGGGACAGGGAGGAGTAAAGGGACTGTAATTGAGATGTAGCTTGAAGAAATAAATAAATGCTGAAAAAAATAAACATTTTAAATATTTTCTTCCTTTTATGCTCTCTGTTGAATATTGCCAAGGGGAACTCTTTTAAGCCATTTTCTATGTCCTTTTGACTTTTTCCTTTTAAATTACCTCTGTGCCTTTCTACATAAGAGGCTCTAGGTATATATGAATAACATAAGTTTATGTGTTTATTAGGCATTCCATTATATTTTTCATATATATATTCATATATATTTTCATTCATATATATATATATATATATATATATATATATCCCAAGAAAAATGTACAAGAGGAGCAAATCGGGGAAAATAAGTAACTGATCTGGAATGTTCATTTTAGCTTGAATTGTCCCAAAGAAAGTTTCTAGGCAATGGCTTGGGTACAGGTAGATTACTTCAGAAATGGTCCCAGAAGCCAAAGTGAGGACTTGGGGGAAATAGAGAGTTGGAAGTAAAGTTTTTTTTTTAAAGTGTGTTAGTGGACTGCTACTGTGGGTGTTTTAGTCACAAGCCCATGGGGCCACCTAAAGGATGCTGTAGAATAGAATAATCATGTCCTCAGAACAGTTATGCTGAGGAAATGGGGGGCTGGGGTGCCTCTCTGGAACACTTCATCCTCTGCTGAGGAGTGTCCTCAGGTGTTGATGCTTCTGGATACAGAAAGTGAAAGTGCTGAACACTGGGTCTGAGCTGCAGAACCCCGGGGGCTTAGATGGGATGCTCTCAGCCTGCCACAGCTGCAGCTGAGCCACGGAGGTGGACCAAAGCATCAAGAGTGCCTTCCATGTTAGGAGAGTGAAGTTGGTGGCTCTTCTTTTCCTTTTCTCCCTGCTTGTCTCTTTGTTGCTTCTACTCAGAATGTAAACTGCTCAACCCAGACATAGTCAGTGGACAATTTTCTTCCCCTATTCTTTGCCAGCCAAAGGGCAACATTTAGCTTCTGTTACTCCTTTGCTTCATACCAACATTTGCAAGTACCTGCTAGATATGCTCAGTCAGATATCCCGTAGGATTCCCAAATCTATCAGGTCCCACTTGGAAATTGTCATCTTCTAGCTTTTCTCCCTCACTACTAAGTGTGAACGGAGCTACCAGCTGCCCAGGTGCCCAAACCCGAAGGCGAGCATTGCCCAATTCTTACCTCTCATCACACCAATCGTCTCTTTTGTTCCAAAATGCTTTTCCATTGCAGCTGCATCTCCCAGTCTCTCTGCCTCTGTTCTATGTGATGACATCAACTTCTCTTGTTTTGATTACTGAGATAGTCTCCACTATAGCCTGAGACTAATCACTTCCACACTCTACAGTGCGGAAGTCACAGAGTCATCCGAGCCTAATAGAATTTTGCTTAGAATCTCTGTTGGTTTCTATTTGCCTTGGGTTTAAAGTTATGTCTTAAAGCTGGTAAAATTGCTCTTTCTATTCTGGCTATTGTTTTAATTCATCTCTTCCTCATAATTGGTCACCAGCACCCATCCATGTCCCTATCACACAGACACACAGATACACACACACACACACACCTTGAACCCACCATTAATCATCCAACTGTGAACTCCTCTTAGGTCCTGCAACAATTCCCCCCCCCCTTTTCTTTTCACCACTACTACTTCTTAATAAAGAAATCTGTTCCCTGTGCCTCTCTTGGCTCACTCCTATTCTACTTTGAGATCTCAGGGAACATATCTGTGAACCACCTGATATATACTTTTGTGACATAAACTTCTTTTAACCCTAGTTTCTCCTTGAACTGGTTAGTTTTCTGTCAACTTGACATATCAGGATCATCTGAGTAGAGGAAACCTCAAGTGAGAAAAGATGTCCATCAGATTGCCCTTTATGCAAGAATATGGGACATTTTCTATCTTTTTAAAAATTTGTTTATTTTTTATTTCTTCAAGTTACATCTCAATCACAATTCCTTTCCTACTCCCCCCTTCAGTCCCACCCTCCCACCCTCTTCCCCCTCACACCTCCGCATCTGCTTTCTTTCTTTCTTTTTAATTTAAAATATATCTTTTCCCCTAATATCTCCCCCTTTCAGTCCAACAAATGGCTCTTTCTTTTATAACAACAAATACAATACAAAACAACAAAAATAATTATGAGAATTGTAAGACTTAGCATACATTACCAATGACCAGTCCATACATATTTGGGAACTGAGGTGATGGTTGCACAGTAGAATGTTAAAGTCAGTTGCCAAATACATAGGGACATTTTCTTGATCAATGATTAATATGGGAGAGCCCAGCACACTGTATGTGACATCCCTGGGCAGGTGGTTTTAGGCTGTATAAGAAAGCAGACTGAACAAGCCATGGAAGGTATACCAGTAACCAGTGTTTCTCCATGGCTTCTGCTTCAGTCTCCAAATGCAAGTTTCTGCTTTGACTTCATACCCTGACTTCTCTCATCAACTGAGAGTTGTAAGACAAGATGAGCCCTTTTCTCCCCAAGTTGTTTTTGGTCATGGTATTTCATTACAGCAATAGAAACTCTCAGACATCACTTATGAGTATTGAATATATGATAATGTCCACCATGTGTAACAGTCGCCTATTGGGAGAAGGTCTAATAAGGACAGATTTCAATGCTGAGATCTGGTTACCACCCCTTCTGAGGCATTCTCTGATTGGTTGAATAAATCTGAGGCCTGAGATTGGGCAAAGACAAAGGTAGGTGGGACTAAGGTGTGTGGGCTTCTGAAGCAGAGAGGTTGATGGGTAAGAGAAGCCCCCAAGAGACGAAACAAAGAGCAGGAAAGAGACACATGCCATGGGTTAGAGAAAAGAACCTCATTCCATGTGACCTGGAACATCGGCATACCATGGAGAAAAACAGCCCAGGGGACATATGTATATTATATGGGGATTTATTCAGAAATAGAATTAAGAGCTAGCTTAGGTGGGCCAGGATTGCTCAATTCAGGCCAAGGCTTGTTAAAATCCATGTGGTGTCTGTGTGCTCATTTATAATGGCTTGTTAAGAATTATCAGCTGCCAATCAATTAACAATGATATAAATACTGATAAACAATTTAATTAATTATTTCTACAGTCATCAGAAGTGAGCTAATGTATACAAAGTACATATTAAGCACTCAATAAATATTAGCTATTACTATGACAGCTATCATTGTATTTAGTGTATCAAACTGTAGTTACATACATAGCTGTCTGCATCTTTATCTAGACAGGAAGTCCCATGGGCAACAACCCCCAACCCTCTGTCACAACTGTGTGCACAGCACTGTGATCAGGGACTCAGTAAATACTCATTGTATAGATAGGCGTGTGTGTCTGTGTGTGTGTGTGTGTCTGTGTCTGTGTGTGTGTGTCTGTGTGTGTATGTGTGTCTGTGTGTGTGTGTATGTGTGTCTGTGTGTGTGTGTATGTCTGTGTGTGTGTGTGTGTGTGTGTGTGTGTGTGTGCATATGAATGACTCTTGTGTTGGAAGAGGTAAGGCCTATCGGGTGGCACATACTCTGTTTTCAGGGACAATGGGCAGGAATGACTTAGGAAGGGGAACATCACAGTGGTCCTGTGAACGCATCAGTTTTACTGAAGAAGAATAGGAACAGTGGAGTGATGAAACTGCTAGTGGGAGGTCACCATGTCAGTGACAGAAAGAAAGTGTCTTGTCAGCCTTTTAGCTCATCCATTCTGAGCTCCACTCTGTAAAACTCTACTGCTGTCTTTGAAAGTAAATTTTTGTTTGCACTTTTTGATTTTTTTGAGAATTTCTCAGGTGCACATAATGCATTTAGTTCAAATGTACCACCATTCTCTCATGTCCAATTCCTCCCCACCCCCCAGCCCAGCACCTTTCCTTTCCAATCTTGTGTGCTCATTCTTTTTGACACCCACTGAGTCAACTTCACGCTGCCAGTGTATGCATGGGTACAGGACTATCTATTGGATTAAGGAATAACACAGATGGTGCTGCATCCCTTAAGAAAACAGACTCTTCCTCCCCCAGCAGCTGACAGTTGCAAAAGACCCTCAGTTCTTGGTGGGATGAGGCCCTTCATGAGGCCCTTCCTCAACCATGCTGGGATTTCGGCTGGCTTAATCTTTTGTAAGTCTTGTGCACACAGTGACATCAGATGTGAATTCATGCATGCAATAGCCCCATCGTGCCCAGCACATACTACTTTCCTATAGGTATCTTCTACCCCTGGCTCTTACCACCAGGCTACCCTCCCTTTCATGATGATTCCTTCCTCTCCCTCTCCCCTTCCCCCTCCCTCCCCCTTCCACTCCCTCCCCTTCTCCCCCCCCCTCCCACTCTCTTCCACTCCCCTTTCCCCTCCCCTGCCCCCCCCCCCGCCGTGTGTGTGTGATATAGAAATGCCACTTACAGCAGAGCACCTGAGAACATTACAGTGGCAAATATTGATGTTGTTCTGTTACTTTGCTGCAGGGTACTCAAAGCCTTTCTTATGTTAGGGAGTCTGGGCAGAAAGAGAAGGTGTGTCAACTTTCCCAGCTCACTGGAACTCATATGAAGACAGAATCTGGTGTCCCCACAGGTCTTGCCCTCATCTCCTTACCAGTGTTGCCTCTCTCCCTTATAAGCTCAACAAATGGTGGCTTCTGATCCTTGAAATGCGAAGGATAGTGAGGATTCAGTGGTAAAAATCATAATTTTTGTTTAATACTCATTTGAGAGCTGGAGAGATGGCCCTGTCGGTAAAGCACTTGTCATGCAAATATGAAGACCTGAATTTGGAACCCTGGAACCCACATAAAGTCAGACACAGTAGGACTTGTCTGAAATCTCAGTGGCAGGGCAGGAGAATACCTGGAAGCTCACACTAGCTTGGCGAACACAGTGGTGAGCAAGAGACTCCATCTCAAACAAGGTGGAAGGTGAGGACCAGCACCAAGATTGTCCTCTTACCTCCATACACACACCCTGCACACTGTCCCACACACACAGATAGAAACATGAATACACACACACACACACACACACACACACACACACACACACTGTTCATTTGATTTAACAATTATTAGGTAAAGGCACGTGGTATACTCAGAATTGTGGTCTATCCAGACCCTTTAAACTATTGGAAGGAGTCTGTTTATGAATGTACAACTACAGAGAGGGACTCAACCAATAACTGGCACAGCCTCCCTTTCCACTGCTTTGTGATCTTTGCCTGTTTGTGTGTTTGTGTGCAACGTGCACTTATTATCTGTGTCTGACTTGCTACTCACTCGGGTGGTTGCTGTAGGTGTCACTCATTTTATATGACAGGTGAGGGTCCCATACCTATGGACGGACTCGTGTGCCTTGCTCAGTCATAAGACAACTTCTTTATTCAGGATGTTTAATTTTTTGTGTGTTTGTTTTCTTCAACTTGGGGGCTATTCTTCCTTCAAGAAAGGAGGTTTTACTTTCCCAAAACACTGAAAGTTTGATTATAGTTCTTTATAAAATGGTCAAGCTGGAATGGACCCTGGAGATTTTAAAGTTCCTCATTTTATAATGGAGGAAACAGAAGTTCAAGGAAGTGCAATGACATGCTAAGGCTACCCAAAGAGGTTATAGGAGAACTAGACCAAGAAGACAGGCACCATCCAAATCATCTTCCACTTTTAATCCTATCTCTTTTTGACACTTATGCTTTTTTTTTCTTGTCTATCCTGAGAGCCCCTGCTACCTGGGGGTCCTATTGCCAGAATAGCTCTCAATCTTGGTTTTTTTTTTTTGTTTTGTTTTGTTTTGTTTTTTTTGTTGTTGTTGTTTTTTCGAGACAGAGTTTCTCTGTGTAGCCCTGGCTGTCCTGGACTCACTTTGTAGACCAGGCTGGCCTTGAACTCACAAAGATCCACCTGGCTCTGCCTCCCGAGTGCTGGGATTAAAGGCGTGCGCCACCACCGCCCGGCTTCAATCTTGTTTTAAAAGGATGTATAGGGGACCTGGAGGTGGGTGTTTACAATGTGCTTTTCATGGGACATCTCTGATACTGAGCAGGTATCCTAATGCCTAGCCACCCAACCAGTGACGCAACCCTTCACCCAGAAAATTAGGTCAGAGCGTGTGCCCTACTGGCATCCATCTGACCCATGACCACGTATGTCTGCCTAACATTCTCTGGCATTGGGAGCCAGCCCTTGAGTCTTTCCTGGCATGCTGGGAGGAAAATGAGCCCTGTGTTCTTCCTAGTTCTTCAGATAGAAAATGCACATTCAATACACTGCCACGTCAGAAAGAAGTTTAAAGGTCTGTTACTCACAGGTTCTGAAGAAGGAGGTCGAGATGAATTCAGAGGGCAACCCTTTGCCCCCAGAGCATGAGAGGGGTGTTAAAGAGTTAGACAGAGGCAGAGGTAAACAACTAACAGCAAGCAGTATGCGAGGGGGAAAGTGTGGGGATCACTTTAACTTCATACGCAAATGTCTGAGTGGTCCCTTTAAAGGCAGCTTCAGGCAGAGCAGGGAGCCAAGCACACTAGGCCACAGGAATGTCAACATGTTCTCATCTCTAGCCACTATCTCCAGCCATTTGGGTATCTTTCTGATGCTGAGCCTCCAAGCTTTGCTGTGAGGCTCCAGTCACACAGACTGAATGTGGATTCTGAAACCACTTAGCAGGGAAGTTTGCTCCTGTCACTCCTTTCTCTGGTGGCTTTTGTTTGCCCCTGTATTGTTGTGGGGTGAGTTGGACCACAGTAGGAAGATTGCTAAGTCTTCACATAGTCATGTTTAGGACCCATAAAAGATTAATTACCGAGGGAGCCCATAACTTTGTCACGATCAAAGTAAAAATTCTATTTTTATGGCTGCCTGTGTTTTAGCCTCTATAAATTTTATAATAATGATTGGGCTCAAAGTATGGGCATAATTTGCATACATCCAAATGCCTCATACTGTCCTTCCAGGCAGCTAGACACCTGCAGCAAATACACAGAAACACATTAGAAGGTAAAAAGGCTCCTGGGCTCTTTGAGGCATTAATCAATGGGCTGTCTCCTAAGGCAAAAGACAGCAAGAGAGAAAGGTGGCAGGAGGGGGGGAGCAGAGTTGTGGTGGTGGCCTTGGGTAGCCGTGGCCCTGCATACTGAGTTCACATAGGATGTGAGCATGTCAGAGATCTACTTACTTCAGCTTCTTCATACCTTCCCAAAGTGATCAGCCTGACTGGCAGGAAATGCTTTTTCCCTTACAGTGACCAGAACCTCTTTAGGAATGTCAGCACAGGAAGGACTCTAGAATTTGTGGGTATTTAGCACAGCTGGCTATGTCCAGAATGTATTAACGTCTGGAGAGAGATTGGCATGTGTGCCTGGGCCTCCCTCCATGTATTCCCTCTCCATCTCCTCCCTACTTCGCCCTTCGATTGATTGTGCCTCCTAGCAAAGAGTTAAAGGTTATCAGGCGGGGATTTAAGTCCAGGCACGCTGGCAGACATGTACCAAGGCAACGGCAGCTACAAATAGTGTGTGGTACAAGCTTTCAGGGTAAACATCAATTTCTCCAATTTGCTCTAGCCCGAGACCCCTTATAAGCCTCGTGAATGAATTGTGAGTGTGGGTTTTGTGCTGGATGGATGGAGCACAGGTGTTTCTCTACAGCTCTGCCAATATACACCAAGTTAAGTTTAAATATCAAGAAGGAGTAAAAAGTCACAGCTGTTTCATTTACCACCCTCTTCTTTATATGTGCCAATTTCAATCTTCCTGGACTGATTGAAAGACTGCCCTGGACGCAGCTTCAGGCAACAGAAGAAGTTGCTGGAGCTTGTTCCTAAACACTAGGGTGAAGGGTCCCATCTCTCTGCTATTGACAGTCCATCTCCACCTTCATATCCATGCCTCTCTTTCAGCTCACAGTAGATTGGCTATATATTATCTTGAGTTATGGCTTCTGTTTTCAGGAGATTCTAACAGAGGTCTTTCCACACACAAGGCTCTGGGTTAAGCACGTTACACTATATTGTTTAATATTAGTATTTAGATGAGATACCTGCAATTATTATCTCCATTAGAAAGATGGGAAAACTGAAGTTGAGGTGAAATGACATGCCCAAAGTCATAGAGCAAGTGCCCAAGGTAAAATCTAAGCCCAGGAGCCTAAGTCATGTAAAAAGTTCATCTGCTACACTGAGCATTTCTTTAGAGCCCTCTTTGGGTTTTCACTGAACAAAACTCCTTGAGAACTGGGTGTCATTTTTGCATTTCTATCCCCCTACCCACTCTGCCTAAAACACTTGAATATTTGTTTGTTTCCAAGAGCCAAAGCAATCCTAAGAAAAACCTAGGTAACAGCCAGAATCTACAAAACCAATAGGCATAGAAATATGATTGTCCCCTAAGGAGACCTGGCTTTTTTTCTTCCTGATCATGTTAACAGACTAGAATATAATAATTTCATTTAAGGAAAACCTTAAATAAAAGTTTCATTAGTCAGAATGGGTATTCCTACCATAATGAGCCCTGAGTTGAATTTTAGAACCCTCTTTATGCTTGGCTAGTAACAAAGCTGTTGTAAAAATAATTTGATAAGACAGTCCGTTGCAGTCATATGATTTAACTGTGTAAATGGGTACCAGAGCCCAGTGTCTGAGCATACCTAACTTATGTAATGCTAACATAATGGATTATGCATATTGTATTGGGTTAAAAATGAAACTCAGTGAAGTATTACAGCAATTTAAAAAATATATATCTGGGCTTGTTCAGCACAGATATTTAAAATTTAAACTTGTTTAAATATTCAACTGAAACTAAAATAAAATTCTGAAAAATGGAATTCAATAGAAAAGCTCCATTAAGAGTAAAAATGCCTACCCAAATCCATTTGGTTCTAATAGAAAGCCATTGAGTGAGGTTTTCATTGTTGCAGTACCAGCCAAGGGAAAAATTATACATCTACGTGGGCAGGAGAAAATCAGCTGGACTGTTTGAAGCATGGGCCTACTTCAAGAAAGGGAGACTTTGGACCAACCCTGAACAGTCTGCGGCTGCTTAAAATGGTCAGAAACTCTTTCTTAAATAGCATTTTCCTCTTTATCCCTTGCTTCAGTGAAATCTCATTTCACCTTCCATATCAGACACAATTCTAGAGGAAAAAAAAAAAAAAAAAAACAACTGGCACCTTTCACTGCATTATCAGGACACTGACCAATTTGCCGAGAGTTATTTTTCTGATAGACATCCTGCAGGATGTTTTTATTCAATTAATTGGAATGATTGCTTTCACAGAAACACTCTGGTCTGTCAAGTTTACTTGAATATCAGGTTTGGGCCTGGCACCAGCATTTTCTGTTACTCCTGTTCTCCAGACAGCAAATGCACGAGGATTCTGAAACATAATTAAACCAGTCAGAGAGAATTAGCCAGCTAGGTGACTATACTTAAAGAGCAAATCCAGAAGTCCACAGGAGTCCTCTGTACAGGGGAGTGAGCCACAGCATCCCACAGCATCCCACAGCATCCCACAGCATCCCACAGCATCCCACAGCATCCCAGGGCCTGTGACTGTGAGAAGGCATAAAATGAAGAGCATTATGAAAAGAAATACAGGATAATATAAACAGAGTGTCTAATCCTGAGGACTGTAAATCCCTTCTCCTTAATTGGTTTAGAAACTGTGGTCTGTAATGTGAGATGGAGGGCTCTGGCTGCCTTTCTTCTTTGTGGCAGAATCGCATTAAATGAAAAACAATAGCAGAGCTGACAGCTCCCTTTCTGTGGGGGCACTTAGTGCTAATCTGCTATTGAGACTAAGACAATTACACGGGATTAGAGTGCTGCCAATGAAGCACGGATTGGGGAATTCTAGGCAGAAAGGAGAGGGGTTCTTTAAAGCAAGGTGTGCCGGCTAAAGGGGGTAAAGGGAGAAGGTGGTCACATCCACAGTGCTCCTAATTATACTAAAAGTAATGGAAATAATCACGATTTTGTAGCCAACCCTAGATTTTTATTACAATTTCTAACCTACATGGAATTCTGGTTTGAGATTTTTCTCCATGGTGGTGCTGTTCCTTTGCTTACTTCGAATGGTCTTTAGTTGAATTTAGAGGTTTCCCTGTAGATCACCTTTCCACAAGTCCTTACAACATGCAAGCTTCCTTTCAGTGTGTTAAGACAGAGTGGGGAATCTACTTTCAAGAAGTTAGAAATCACGACTGGCCAGAAGGTCATTCCTTGGTCTCCCGTTGAATTTTCTGTGCAAACTTGAACTGGCAGTTGCTATTGGGCTCTTTCCTGGCCCCAGAATGATTACAGAAATCCATCAGCACAGGTAACATGACCACAAATGTCAGCTTAATCCAGGTTTTCTATGAGTGTCTCAGCAAAACTGACTTAGTCTCTTGCTCTCATTGCACCAGAGAGAGATGTGATCGTCATCTGGGGGAATGCAGAAGAATGCAATACTTGGGAAAAAAAGGTGATTCTTCCCCTCCCCCCAAACCACTCTGCTGATTTCTTCCTATGAGCCTCCAGCAAATGTCTCCAGCAAAATCAGTTCTACTATCAATTACTGTGTTTCTCAATCATTTGGAAAATATTTCCAGCTGGTCTCATTTTTATTTTTAAATAAAACAAGTCGATATGACATGCCTATTACATTCCCAGCATGATGCAACAATACTTTTATAATTTAATTTCAAAGCTGTTGGACCTAAATAAATGCCCCTAGTGAATGCTATAGTTATTATATCTTCTACACGTTGTAGAAATGATCACTGAATATTGAACATTTACTTAACACACAATGATGAGCACATACATATCAAAGTAAAGTCAGTTCTGACACTAGAATGACATTCTGGTAGTACAACTGAAAAGTACAACTGTGACAAGACCCTATGCCCTGAAAGTCTATTTGCCCGTGTGAATAACTTGTGTTGTTAACTAATTCTTACAATCTGCCCCTGAACTTGAGGCCTATAGACAATGAGATGATGGTGATTTCAATCCCACTATGAGAACTAAGGTAGGCAAGAACAAAAGTGGATAAACTTAGATGAGAACAAACATCAAGGCTTCATTATTACTCAGTGTGACTTACATTCCCCTCAAACATGGCAGCAAATGTTCTTCAGGTGTTTGCTTTTTGTTTGCTATTCTTCTATACTCCCAGCTTGGTCTTCATTCAATGTCATTACAATCTTCTACCCAGACTTAGAAATGAATAACCTTCCAGTTCTGGAGTTGTGGTGGAGGGGTTTTCCTATCTGTCCTTCAAAGCTTGTGCTGGTTGGCAGAGGGCAGCCACATTAACATCAGTCTTTCTACTCCAGCCATCCTTGGGATAACTCAGAGAGATTAGAAACAATGAAATCTCATTTTATTGTTCAGGAGCATAAGGTTAAGAAAGTTGCTCCTTGCCCAAACATTGGGTTATGAATGTTTCTTTCTCTCTCCATTCTACATACTATTTTGAAATGTCCCCAACCTATCCACCACCACCATGACCACCACCATCATTTAAGAAATCCGACTCTGTAGGCACATGTATAAGAGTATCATTTAAGTATATTGCTTTATCTGAGTTTCATAAGGAAAGGTTCTTTGCATGCCTGCTGTAAGGAAAGGGCATTTACCTTAAGTGAACTTAAGTGACTTGCAGAATGCCACTCTTCCAGAAATGTCCAACTCAGAATTCCATGCCAAGACTTTCTGAAACTGGAGTTTATTATTTCCATCATGGGACCTTTTCAGGTATGTGAAACTAATATGAATTTGTCACAGTATGTCAGTGGTCTTACTGAACCCATCAGCAATGCCTCCAATTTCTCCTTCGGGAGAATCCGTCTCAACCTTAGGAATCATGTCACAGTGATTGACAGATCTGGGTTCAGGAGCCTACAGGCTGGGCAACTTCTCTGTACCCCTCAGAGGATCCCATAATGGACTTTAAGGGCAGCTGTTGCCATCTTGAAATTCTTACATTTCTTTTTAAACAAGACACCTTGGATTTTTATTTTGTAGTGGCCTATACAAACTGTATGTCCTGTCATGGTGTTTGCTTTAAGGATGGACAAATTAAACAGTAAACTGCATAAATGAAAGTCAAATTCAGGACTTTGTGAAAGTGTTGATTTCACTGGAGTGTTAAGTTTAGAATGTTAGTGGTAACCACACACAGGTCTGAGAATAAAACTGGAGGGGGAAGAAGTGAGAGAAAGAGAAAGATAATACCTTGATTAAATGACCCGAGTCTTTGGGTATAGTATACTTTATTATTTTGCATCTTGCCTAAGTAGTTTTTAGAGGGGTGTTTCTGAATCTCAAGAAGTTGAGACTAACATAATCATGGACCAGTTTCTGGAGAGTAGATGCTGGGTGAGAATCTAGGGCACAGGAAGTGTAAGGACCCACATCGATGGAGGAAAGGACACGAAGCAAGTGTGCCTAGAGAAGAAAGGCAAACTTCGCTCTCCTGTAGCTCCGCCAAAACTTCAGCCAACCTGGCAGGCAGGTTGTTTTGAAAATTGCCTCCAAGTTATCCTGGATCCGGCAGAAGCAGCCATACATTTTACATATCCACTTGCTCTGTTTCTAGATAGAGCTGTGCCAAGAAGGATGTTGCCTTTTGTGAGACAGCTCCACATTCCAGGCGGGCCCCAGAGAGGCTACCAGGACCTTGGAGACTATCTTCTTTCTATCCTCACTCTTAGCAGCTCAGCTAGGCAGTGATCTTTTAAAGAGATCAACATATAAATGCACACACACACACACACACACACACACACACACACACACACACACACCAAACAGATCACATCAATATTGGAAAATGGAGGCACAGGCTGAAGGAGTGCAAATGTGTGAAGAAAGACACAAATGAACCAGAAAAAAAATGGAGAAAAGAGGGCGTACAGTGGAATTGGCAGCCTCATAGATACAAAGTTAAAGATTTTGTTAAGACTGTAGGTTAAATTTCTTTCAGAAATGGGGTGTTTTTACCGAGTGATCTGAACCCGCGCTTATATGTTGCTGATGGGACATTTTGCAGAATGGACTTTGTCAGTGGAGTGAATAATGACCACATCTCTCTTTTCCTGGGAATGGAATCCCTGTTTTACATAATTAAAACTCTGTGTGTTGCTGGGAATCTCTTACTTGATTTGTCAAGGTTTGGGGAAAAGAAGCAAGTATTAGAAACTTGTGGGGTCTTGCCAGACACTGGAAGACTGAAGAGAAATTCGTCATCTTATAATTTATCTCTTCATGTGTATTCTTATTTCATGTATGTTAAGCTATAGCAATTATGGTGAATCCAACAGAAAATAAACTGCTTAAAAGGATATTTTCAGGAAATGAAGAGTTATCCATTCCAGATCTGCTCTTCCTGTCCCTGCATGTGGAGGTCTGAGGACAACCTCAGGTACCTTCTACCTTAAACTTGAGATAGCATCTCTAATTAGACTAGAATTATGCCAAGTAGACAAGGCCACTCCTCTAGAGCTCTGGAGAGATGTAGAGAACCATCTAATTTTGGCTCCCATTTTGCCATCAGTAGGATTACAAACTTGTGCCACCAGGCCCAGGTTTTTATGTGGACTCTGAGTATCAAACTGAGGTCTTCACCTTTGCAAGTCAAGTACTTTGCTGACTGGGCCATTCTTAGCTGCTACATCTTTGTTACAGAGATCTGACTAGTTCGGCATGTTTGTATACAGATTGTAGTACTGCTGACAGATGGTTTGGGGAAACTGTGCATATAGGAACAATTTAACAACACAGGCACACCGGTTGGGTGAACATAAGGTTAAATTCAGGGGGTCCTAGTCTACTCTTCAGAATTCAGAATGAGACTTGTTTCCTTTGTTATAGGAGGTCCAAATGCCAGGGCCTCTCTGCTATGTGGTGTCCTCGGCTGGAGAGGACGCAGTCCTCAAAACCATGCCATCACCATATACTCTGATGTAACTAGCACCTGGGTATATGTTTATTTTAAGATCTTTTTGTTATTGTTTTTTTTTAAGTGAACAAATAAATAGCTTTGCCAGTGCCAGCAGTTAGGGAAAGCCACTCCCTTCTTATTGTTGCAAAATTCCAGAGCCCCCCCCCATTATAGCTCTCCAGCCTCAAGTTTGAAGACAACCCCCCATGTGAGATCAGAAGCCATGTCTATGTTTTGTGAGTCACCTTCTTGAGGGTGGGTCAATATTACAGCTCCCATTTTGCACATTTTGCACAGTAGATCAATTTTCAATTCCCAACAACTGAACTTCCCAAATTTTTATATGATGAAACTTAACTCCAATCATATGGATATAAAAAACACACATACCCACTAGAGCATTGTTAGATTTCAGAAAGAAATTTTATTTCACATTAAAATATGGTCTTTAGTAGCCTGGTTGTGAAAAGAATGTGCTATGTGTGGGCCTCTTTTGCATATTTAGATATGAAAGAGTATGCACAGTCACCAGATAATGCAATTTTCATCCAGCCAAATATCGAGTACAATTCAATGAAGAAAATGCAACTTTTGCAGTGTGATTTATACAGGCTTATATACCCTTCATTTTGAGTCTATATGAAATGCAGACATTTATAGTTCTATAACCAGAGGAATAAAATTTGAATGTGTAGTAAAACGAGAAATGTATTTTAAATGGGTTTCAGAACAGAACTGAGGAAGTCGTCAGGAGGCCATGGTCACAAATGTAATTGGTTATTTTGCTAGATGACCGTTCAGATGGAAGCCTGGCAGGCGGAGGATTGAATTCAGGCTGATGGGCATGGGAGATGGAGCGTTGGATCCCTGGAAGAGATTGAGACACTACAACACGGTAATCCGAGCCAGTCACAAAGCACACCGTAAAGTCAGTCTGAAAAATTCCTCCTGCCTGTGTGATGCATCCCTATTTTTTTTTTCTTTAAAAGAACTATTTTACGATTTGGCATAGATCATCGATCATAGTGCATTTTTACCCTTTCAGCTATCTCCCAGCTGCATTCTGTGTTAAATCTACAAAAGACACAAACAATATTTCTATAAAATAGAAGATCGAGGAGCCATTCGCCCATCTACCCTGATCATTTACAGCATAACTCTTTTGGGCAGGCATTATAAAAACCCCATGCCAGCATGGGAGAGGGAATGGGATGGACAGTATTCCTTGCTCTGGCAGGTGATTGATGTGTAGTGGCCTGTGGCTCTGTCCTCACATCTTAAAGAACTCAGCATTCCATTGGAGCACCTGCCTTCTGATGTTTGAGGGATGATTAATCTGTTCTTCAGTCCCTATCACAGCATTCCGTATGACCCAAGCAGAACCAACCAGAGTCCTGCTTAGGATATTTCCATGAGCAAATAAAAAGAAGGCTAGTTTGTTCCAAGACTGTCACCAGGCAGAAGTGAAGTATAAATGACCTAAGGGAAGTTGGCAGCCATTTTTACTAACCACATGGAGACAAATGTCTTGCTGGCAGAAGCCTGGGCAAGAAGAGTATCCTCAGAGATAGAAAGAAATCCAACTTACCTATCTTGAGCCTCTGGATCCCATAATGCTTGTTTTAGAAGCAAACCTCTTTTCAGTTTTGAGAATTGAAAACCTTCTTTGCTTAATTATCCTAAACAGTTTATGATGGTTGGTAGCAAAAGGCCAAAACTTCACATTTCCTTTTTAAGCATTACTAGGTACAATACCTTTAAGAAGTGTTACCCTTAATTTTGTAACAAAATACAAAGATCAATACCAATGTGGCCAAATATACTCTTAATTTTGTATCAATATACTAAGATCAGTACCGATGTAGTCCAATACAGTCTGAATTTTGCACTAATATACAATGATCAATACCAATTTAGCCTAATATAGTATTAATTTTGTATCAGTATACAAAGGTATAAGGGCTTATTCAATAATCTGTCCTTTTTTCTTGATCTTTCCTATACTATGTCTATGTCCCATTTTTCTCAAGTCTATTCACTCCTACATAGGAGAGAAAGAAGGATACAGAAAAGAAAAAGAGAGAAGTCCCTAGGTCTAACCTCCAAAACCCATTTAACATGACCATTTAACAGCTTGTAGTCTCTTCCCCTAAATGACAAAATTTTCTGTTATCCGTCGAATAACCAAAGGGGGGGAACACCCTCCCCACCTTCTGGGCCTGGGACGTCGCTCTCATAAATGACTTCCTGCTGATTTGGGACGTAGTAAACCTGTTTGGGGCCCAAATAGGGATGGAAATGTTTAGGATAATTAAGAAATACAAACTAACAGTCATGGAAGTGTGTCATTTTGTTAGTTACTATGACAGTCTATCACAGTTATTTTCTAAGTATAGAAATCTCTAAGTACAGAAAGTTATTTCTGTGTACAGAAATCAAGTTGTTAAGAGACAGCAACATTTGCTTATCTAAACATAAGAGATAGACAGGGCGTCTTCAAAAACCCCAAGAGATCTGCAAAGTATGGCGTTCAAAGATGTTTTCTTAAATTGAGATTTTTTTGATATCGAGACATGCCAGCTCCTGACAGCATCCCCTATTCCACTCCAAGTAGAAGATGAGCATCGAAGAATCTCCAGTGTGAGATGGTTGAATTAGTGGCAAGCCTATCTCTTGGCAAAACAAAACAAAACAAAACAAAACAAAAAAACCCGTGCTTCAACTGTAGACAGACTGCTGTCCAAAAAGGACAAAACTTGGAAGCAGGTAAGTCGACAGCCTAGATCTGCCAAGACAGGGTAGGTAAGTCCTTCATAATTCCTGCTCTACAATCAATGTCTGTCAGAGAAATGGGGCCAAACAGCTGAAGATTGTTGCTGTAATGTATGGAGAGAAAATGGGAACTGTCCAGGCAGCCACGGGTATGTCATTTCTTAGTTTTGGAAGCTGCGGGCCCTGCAGCTTCCTATATAATCAGATATATTTATCCCTCTCAGGTCTCTAAGGTAGTTGAAGAATAGATAGCTAGAGTCTCATAGTTAAATTTTGAGTTGTTTAGGAATCAAGAGGGCGTTCTGGATCTAAGAAGATGTTTTTAAAATTGTGATGCAAGTTAGTATGAAAGCTGAGTTAGACAGAGAACTTTAAACTCATGGAGATGGTTAGATAGTAGAATGTTAAAGTCAGGGGCCAAATACATATGGACTGGACATTGAGAATATATGCTAATCCATATAACTCTCAGAAGTGTGGCCTATTTATTTCAGTTGTTTTGTACTGTATTTATAGTTATAAGAAAAAGAACCATTTGTTGGACTGAAAAAAAAAGAATTATTCATTCGGGGGGAAGGGTGAGAGGGTAGGAGGGTGGGGCTGGGAGGGGTGGAGGGAGAGGGCTGTGATGGAGATGTAACTTGAAGTAATAAATAAACATTTAAAAAATTAACTAAAAAAAAAGAAAACCTTCTTTGCTTTTTAATATAGTTGTTGAGCTGAAGTTTGTCTACTCTTTGTCACTGCTCTCCCCAAATTCTAAATACACTTGAATCTTACGAGGAAATTAAAAAAAAATGTTCTCCCCAGTTTCTCTTATAGTCTAGTTTGAAGTCATATGACTAATTGTTGCCAATAAACTGTGAGAAAAAACTGATTAAAACATGAAACATTCAGGAGATACTGTGCCTCCCCAGTGCTCTCTTTTTGGAGCTTTATAGGTGAAAAACCACAGCTGTAAAGTGGCCAGACCTACATTACCTTGTACAGAATGGAGCCCCCATCAGCCTTTGTTGATGTCATCTGCTAAAGGACATCAGGAATAGCTTGTCTCAGAGGCATATGTGTGTTTGTATAGAGGCATGGTGTGACTGGATAGCACATACACACACACACACACATACACACACACACACACATATATGTGTATATATGTATATATACACACACACAGACATATACTTCCTTGTCTGACATTCTTAGGACCAGAAATATTTCAGGTTTCTTCCAGAGTTTAGAATATCTGCATATGTACAATGTAGTATGCAAGCCTACACATTACATTCATTTGTTTCATATATACCTTATATGCATAGCCTAAAGGTGATTTTATACTATTTTTAGTGTACCTATCTTCCTCAGATAAGGAACTTTCCACTTGTACATTCATATTGTCACTCAAGAAGTTTCAGATATGGGAACATTTTATATTTTAGAGTTTCAAAATTGGAATGTTAAACATTGAACTTGTGGTGTGGTGTTTGTGTGTGTGCATGCATACATACACACATGGTGCTTGCTAACTTCCCTAAATTTGAAGCTAAAGCTTTTGCCTGTCAATGAGCCATTTGTAGTGCTTCATTATACCATGAAAATGAGACATAGGAAACTTCAGAAAAGATGTGAAAGAACCAAGACTAGGGAGACAAGCAGGATAGAAGTGCACGGCCGTGACTTGTACCTAGAAAGTGCTAAAGCTTTGAGCCCCAAAGGAAGCCAACATTCATTGTGTACAGCCAGGGGTCAAACACTTCACTGAAATTGTTTCACTTCATTCTTACCAACAAATCATGAGATAATATTCTCAATGAAAGTGAATTCCAGAGAGATTAAGCTGACCCACAGATTGCTTATTAAAGAAGGTCAGCTTTGAACCCTATCTGCCCAGCTGCACAATCTAGTCAAAATTACTTCCATTATTACTACTAATGGTAGTATAAATATTACTTAGAGTTAATTCTTTCCAGATGCACTCGGCATAGCAGTCCCTGCTGCAACCTTCCTTCCTCTTTAATATAGAAAAGGCAAAATCCAGCCCTGTCCAGTCTGAGTTCTAGGGTGCAATTCCACTCTAGGACTTTAGAAGTGGAGTACATGCCTCTCCTCATCTGGCACCACTGTTCTCTTCTCCCTGTGTTCTCTTGATGTTTGTCTGGACATTATTGGAATGTTCTAGTCTTTCTCTTCAACATCCACTCTGGGATGTTGTCCTTCTTGGCTCAATCATTTTCTGTTAGGCAGGAAGCAACTTCAAGTCCCAGGATTCCTGGTTTTCAGTTCTACATGTTCCTGGGATATTTCCATTTACCTGGACAAATTTTCCAAACAGTACTCCTCACTTGTAACTAATTTGCCAGCCAGTATATACACTGAGGACTAATGGAGAAGTTCTGCATTCTGGACTCAGCCTGCCTCATCATTCTTATCTCTTAGTAATACTAGTATTCTCAAAATATTGACAAGTGATCTCCTGGGCTGCAAGGAAAATAAGATTAGATTTCTAAATTCGCAGTAATTTGGTGATGAAGATTATTTCTAGTTGGAATTTCTAACTTATCTTTGACCCAATCAAGTGTCTATTACTCCAAATACCTATGCAGTTTACACCATTTCATTCAAAAGACAAAATACGAAATTAAGGAAAGATGAGTATAGTGAGATCTCCTAAATTAAGCAGCAAGCACAGTAGTACATGTAACTGTTTTAAGAAGGATTGGTGGGCTCCCAACAATACACTAATAGAATAAGTAGGTAAAACTGCCCACTGTTTCATTGTCATAACTTCAAGGCAAAGTATTGTATATGGATATGAAACTTTTCCAAGAAGAAATCTGGGGAAGAGACTAGGATTAATTTGGATTAATTCTCCGAGTTTTCATGAAGGGACAGTAGTAATTACAAACAGTCAGGACATTTGTGCAGTCACATTTAAGTAACACGACTGTGCTGTCGCACAATTAGATCTCCTTATGTCCTGCCTATCAGTTTAATCATTATTTATGGAGTGCTCAGACTGCTGATAATAAGTCAAATCTGGCCCTATTCCCACCAGTGACTGAAATAATGGGTAAAAAGCCCATTTAGTACATCTCTGTGAACATCATATTGTCACAGGCTCCTCCCGGGGACAGTGAATTCTATAAGCATTAATGGGTTTTATTCAACAAACATCCACTTTCTAGTCAGACAGTTTTTTTTTTTCCACTGACACCTGCCAATTCATATTCTACAAAGAAATTGCTGAGCTTATAGAGTTGTCATTTAAAAAATGAGTATGTCTCATTATCTTTATTTATATCCTTCTTCCTGCTCCAAACCATCAATCCAGAAGGCCTCTGAAGTTTTTTTGGAAGGATATTTGTGTTTCTCTGTTAAAAATCAAACACTATACTTTGCCAGAAAACAATTGGTTGATTTCCACATTAAGTTTGCATTAATTTCATGGAAATTGGAAAGAAGGCAGAAATCCCAGCCATCTGGACCTAAGCATATATCTAAGTGTTGGTGGGTTTCTCAAGGGTTTGGATGAAGGAAAGGGGTGGGGGATCCTAGTTCTGTGTGACTTGCCATTCTATAGAGCTTCATTTCCCTGAGTTAGTCCACCTCTTTGAGCTTCCTGTTTTCTCAACTGGAATGTGTGATCTCAAGAAGAGTTTCTATCTGAGATTTTTGTAACCTAAGTCTCTGGAACTTCTGTTCCTTTAGAGCAATCCTTCTTTTCCACGCCTATCAAACAAAGCACCATCCTGCTTTTGAATCCTTTATCAATGTTGCCTTCACCTAGATTCTCATTAGGTCTATAATGTCTTCTCCTAAGTTTTCATTTTATTGTGAAATTCTGCCTCTCTTTACAGTATGATAAATAAAATGGTAGGCAAAATGGTCCTTCAAGGATGCTAGTGTTAGAAACCCGAGAACATGTGGATATGTACATAGGAAAGGAGACTGTGAGTGTGCCTAAATTTAGGACTAACAAGTTATCCTGGAGTATTCATGGGGAACCTATCTAAAGCTACCATGACAACGGACATGATAAGCTTTGCCCACTGGTGAAATAGTGGCACAAATATTGTGGGGTAACCACTTTCTGCTTAGATTTAAATCCTACTCCACAGGAAAGAACCCAGGCCTGTTACTGTAAACTGAGCCAAGAGCCTTTGGCTGGGTAGGTCCTAGGGGAGAACTTCCTTCTATTATTTTGCTGAATGGACATAGTACCTCACTGTCTTCTAAATATTTATCTTTATTCCCAAAGATTAGTAAACCTCAACTCCCTTCAGAAAAGCTTAGCTTTGCAGTGGATAGTAATTATTGCGGAGATGCACAACTGATTAAAGTGTATAGAATATGTGACAATGCCATGGTCAGCTTTAATGGCACATCTATATCATACTATCTCCTCTCAAGACTCAGGGATCATCATGGAAGAGGAGGCAGAAAGACTAAGTAAGCACCAGGGTCTGGGGAGAACTGCTGTGAAGCAGTACTTTTTGGACAACACAGGGCCATATCACACATGACCTCACAGTGGCCATTGTTGCCTGCACAAAACCTACACACACACACACACACACACACACACACACACACACACACACACA
>CAJQZJ010014103.1:8281635-8302621 GCA_907164525.1 Lophiomys imhausi | reverse complement strand
ACACACACACACACACACACACACACACACACACACACACACACACACCACACACACGCACGCACGCACACACACACACACACTCAGACAAAAGCTGAAAAGGGGGTTATAAGAAAAAGGCAAAAGAGTGAAACGCTAAAAACAGGCAATGGTGGTGAAACCAGAGACTGATGAGAAGTAATTTGAAGATGAAGAGGCTATGAGTCAAGGAATGTATGCAAGCTCTGTAGCCTGGGTAAGACAAAGAATTGGCTTTTTGTACAAAAATCTCCCAGAGGAACTGTTTCATTGACCTCCAGAACTGCAGAAGAGTGGATTTGCATTGTTTATAGCCACTATGTTTGTCATATATTGTAAAACTGCAGTGATTGAAGGGCAGGGCAGACTGTGGTGTTTAACAGAACACACCATATTGTTGGTAATTTGTGTGCAACCCTCTTGAAAGCCAATGAATTTTTGAGGGTAGATGGATATAAGATATGGATAAGTAGATGACTATATTATGTTGTACAAGGGAAATACAAGAGTTTAGTGGGCAAGTGACTTGCTAATACTTCACAATAATAGAAAACTTACCCAAATGCTGATGTTTTTCTGGAGTATGTATTCACCATGACAACTTTTTCACTGAGAATGCAAAAGCAAAATGATTTAAATGTTATTCCTACTGTTTTATATGTAACCACACCACATAAATCTAAACTCCCAAGTAGAGGCTCTATTTATTTATTTATTTATTTATTTATTTATTTGTTTGTTTGTTTGTTTGTTTATTTAAAGCATGATTTTTGTGATTCCACAAGAAAAAAAATGGTCATTGGCAGTTTACATTATATTATACAGTTTTCCTTAGAGCTCTTTCAATGATTCAATGCTAATGCAAAGTAGTCCAGATTTTTAGAAGTAAAAATACTGTGTGTAGTTCATTAATCTGTTTGTTTTAAATGATCTCTCTAAACAGCTCCCGTGCTTTGCTGAGTTATGAGTGTCAGAGGGCATGAACAAGACAATGTATACATCACAAGAATGGAAAGGGGGCAGGGAGAGGAAGACAGACAATTCTTCATCCCTTCACAGGGAAGGTGTGCCCGAAAGTTCTCTGCTCCTCACTGAGGCTCCTTGCAGGAATTATAGCGTGTTTTTTCAGCTAATGTCCTTGGGGAAAGAGCAAACCTAAGTACGATTGCCATTTAAACCACAGAAGGTCATGGTGTCTCACTCTGTATGGCCGGCTGTTAGCTGTCTCTCTCTCTCTCTCTCCTAGAAGACTTTGTTCTGTTATTCAGCAAGTAAATCCCTTCCTCCAGAAATTCCTCCTATTTTAAGGGAAGAGTTGGTAGGATATCATTATGCAAAAAGAGTGTGTGGAATGCGGGGCCAGTGAACAGTAAGTTTCACTTAAAAGGGAAGGCCCATAGGGGCTCTCCAGGGATGTATTTATATTCAGAGTCTTAGTCTTGCTGCGATTCCCAGAAGAACTCAGTATTTTAAGCCTTAAAATTGTATTTTTTCCATCAGAAAACAAAATCCATATTTAAATTTCATTTGTATTTGATGATACAAAATCTTAAGGCATGGTCATCTTGCAGTATTTTTTGATGACATGGTAGTGAAGGGCAAATTGGGAGAAGAATAACAGACAACATGTTTCCACAGGTGACCCTGCAGTCTCACCAAGGACATCAGCCATGGTCCACACTGGGGGACAGTGACAAGTAGCAAGTAATACTGTTAGAAAATGTGATCGTTAAACAACATCTCCTATCCTTGTAACTGACTCATGCAGGTCTGAGCTCACAGATTACCCCTGTCTTTTCTGGACAAGCAATCTAATGCAGCCCCTCTACTGTCATGGTCACACGGGGCTAATTTGTTCCACAGTCCTTATTTCAATATGATTTTTTTTACAATTGTTTGTTTGTTTGTATGCTGTCTTCTCACCCACATCAGGAAGGAAATTACATAAGAGCAGAAGGACTTATCTGCTTATACAGACAAATCCCAAGTGTCTAGAACACAACTTGGTGGGACTTTCCTTGGTATTTGGACCTGGATTCACAAAATGAAAAACTTCAGTCTATGGTCTATAATTAACATAACACAGGGGGAAAAACATGAAACAAAATTGTCAAGGGTTAAAGCTTGTAAACAATAGAATTTATTATAGATAAAAATAGCTAGAGGACCCATCTCTTTGGAGATTGAATTTGGACATTGAAACTTCAAAGGTGAGTTTCAGACAAAATAGGCTTGGTTAAAATAACTGATATGAACTAGACTATGACTAGAACTGCCTATGGGATAATTTTTCCTTAACTAAAAAGTAACAGAAGAGTAAGATACCTTAAACAAAAATTTTATGTGTAAAAATTGACCCTGAACAGTTTTACTCAGGAGCATGACAGTGATAAAAGGAAACTCATAATAACAGAAAATATAATAGGCAACATTTGATACGTTTGTGGAAGAAAGCTGATGGGCAAATTGAATCTCCATCATAAAATTCATGAGAAAGGATTGATCTTGAAAACAATTTTGGTTAAATGAAAATGGAAAAAAAAATGGAAATTGTTTGAGCGCCTTATATAGAAAAATTGATCAAATAATAAAATTGGCTTAACATAATTTGATTTAAAAATACTTTCTTGGCCACAGTGATATAATTATGATTAAAATGATTGTGTTTATAAATGAAGATTTCATATATTGTTTTGTGGTCAAATTGGCATGATAACAATTTCCTACAATCCGGCCACATGGACAGCTATTGAACAAGATACACACTAAAGCACTCACTTGGGGATCGTACGCAGTCATATCGCATGCTAAGAATAAAGAACGCCATTCTGCATGATCATGGGTATATTCCTATGAAGCAAGGCAATACTGTCCAGTTTCCGACCTTAGGTAACTCACCTACCTCTCTGGGTGTTATACACATTCAAAAAGGGTTTTAACTACAGATTTAGACCAAACTCTACCACATATACCTGGACAAGGAAAAACATGAGTTGCAGAGGATGGTAGCAGAAGCAGTGGGTCATAGGAACTCATGGGCTAACTGTTGAGATGTTGATATGTAAGGGCTAAGAAGGAGATAACCCTTTTGGAAAACATAGAAATAACAGACCAGGATAGTGTAATGTGACAGACCCTGAAGACCTGAGCATATTTGAAAGGAACAAGCAAATACCATTGGGAAATAACATCAAGAGCAAAAAGAAAACTCTTGGGTTTTGCTAGAAGGCCAGTTTTGAAATGGACACAATGACCATGGGACACATAGAAGGTGAGGGTCACTGACAAGAGAATGCTGGGAGATTGAAGAGCATGTCTCTTGGTCATTTTTTTTCTTCTTTCCTTGTAACGAAAATTATTCTTCAGCACCCACAGGCAGTAGAGTGAATTTCTTGTCTATCTACCTTCAGTGGGGTGCAGATGAGAAATCAGGATGTCCATAGCCTGGGACTACAATTCTGATGTGATTCTATTCCTCATGGTACCTCTGCTTCTCATTAGCTTCTGTTCTAGCTTTTTACTTAGAGTTATTTTACGATGGCACCCCATGACTTTGCACATCTGGGAAATGTCTGGAAGTGCATTTCTATACCAGATTAGGGGAATAAGAGACCAAGCCTCAAAGCCAAGGAAAAGGTGAATGGGACAGTTAGGGGAGGATAGTCTCAGTGTCTGTAGAAAAGAAATCAATAGCATCCACTGCTAGTAAAGATGGATGTGGAAGAAGTTAGGAAATATAATCTCTCTCTCTCTCTTTCTGCGTGCACACACACATACACTCGCACTATTGCAACAAATGGCTACAAACTAGAAGTCTTTTAAAAAACTCATAGTTTTAATCTCCCATTTTTAAAGAACAGAAATTTAATGCCACAGTGTTTTCAAGGAATTTTTACTCCCAAAGTTAAGGAGGGGGTCCTTCCTTATCTCTTCCAGTTTCCAGTGCTATTGACATCACTTGACCGTGTCTTCCACCTTCCACGCCCTGCCTTTGTCTTCACACACTCTCCCTTACTTGCCTCTCAGTTTTTTTCTTCCTCTCACTTATTTGCAGCCCAATCAGGAAGTCCAGGATGATCGTATCTGAAGATCTTAACTTTAATTAGATTCTTTTCCAAAATGAGGTACTGTTAAATGATTCTATGCATTAGAGCAGGGACATAAATTGTGCTCAAGTATCTATGTTCAACCATCTAGAAAAGGTAAAGAAAAAGGTACAGATCTGATGTGGAAAGGAAGCCATGGGTCATGGGATGGAAGGCTAAGGAGGAACAATGAAAGGAGACAATTGCCAAACTGAAGTGGTTCCTAGGCCCTAAACTGCATGTTTCAGGAAAAGCTTTCCATAGCCTGGATGCAAGAGACAGGGGCTAGACAGTGGGGGTAACTCAGCAGAGAGTGCTGGTAGGTGGGCTTGACAGAGGATTCTGGGGATTAAAGATTTGCCTGTTCCATTTCCAGCTATGGTGCATAAGAAGTTTATCTAAGTGTAAAAATACATGGAAATAATCTTTTTTTTAATTTTTTTTATTTCTTCAAGTTACATCTCAATCATAATCTCCTCCCTGCTCCCCCCTCCAGTCCCACCCTCACACCCCCAATCCGCTTCCTTTTTTTAAAGTTTAAAGCATTTTTCCACCCCCAAAACTCCCCCTTTCAGTCCAACAAATGGCTCTTTCTCTTATAACAACAAATACAATACAAAACAACAAGAATAATTAGGCCACAATTATGAAAATTATAAGGCTTATCATACATTTCCAATGTCCAGTCCATATGTATTTGGCAACTGACTTTAACATTCTACTATGCAACCATCTCCATGAGTTTAAAGATCTGTATCTAACTCAGCTTCCCTCCTAACTTGCACCACCAACTTAAAAACGTCTTCTTAGATCCAGAACACCCTCTTAATTCCTAAACAACTCAAAATTTAACTATGAGACTCTAGCTAGCTAGTCTTCAACCACATCACAGACCTGAGAAGGATAATAATATCTGCTTATATATCCGATTATGCAGGAAATGCAGGGCCAGCAGCTTCCAAAACTAAGAAATGACAGACAAGTGGCTGCCTGGACAGTCCCCAATTTCTCTCCATACATTAGAGTATCTGTCTTCAGTCTTTCGACCCCGTTTCTCTGACAGACACATGACAAGAATCTTACAGAGTTTATATCCATTCCCATAACATCTCCCTATATGTTAGTCTCATATTCCAGCTATAGGCTTACTATCCAACTCTACATTCCTTCCTATCCTTTCCTATGTGCCTCAGAAATAAAACTTAGGCAAAAATCTCCATTCCAATAAACACATTTTTCCTTTTTTTTTTTTTTTTAATGACAGATGCCTGCAGTGACAATAGGTCTAGGAACAAATTGCTTAGTAATAAACACTGCAAACTTTCCCTGGCTCCTGAATACCTTGGTGGCAGGGGTTCTATAACAGGAGGCTCAAACATTTTTTAAAAACCTGTAGAGACCTGGGATAGCTCAAAAACCAAGTCTCTGGGTCATGTTTCCAAGGCAACAACCTCCGCCAGCTCTGTCTTACTCCAGAGGGCTTGCTGCAGAAATAAGACAATGCAGGTTACTCAAGTCACCAGATATGAGGTTTTGAATGTTCCCAAACTCCCTGCCTTATCTTCTCCCATTTTTCTTTTGAAAGCGACACAATTCCCTCTTTAAACAAAAATGTATATTAATGAGGTAAATGTGAAGCCGTCGTGGTTGAGGTAAGGAGGGTCATGCCCTCAGCTACCTCTCCAGCCCCAAATGTTTTTCTCTTCCATGGTGGTTCTTGGCCACCTCTAGAACAAGTGAGAAGCAGCTGCTCTGGGTAAGCCTGGAGACTGCAGAGAACAGAATGGGAGTAGCCCTAGGGAAGTTTAATGTCTCCTCCATGGGGAGTCTGACTCAGACCAGGCTCCATAAATCAACTTTACTACTGAAATAAAAGAATCACTAAATATTTACATTATGAATGACTTTAAATAATATCTAGGCCAACACTATTCCTTTTGGGTAATTCTGGGAATATTCAGCAGTGACAAGCGGAAGCATGGTTGTCCCTTCCATCAGGAACATACATGCAAGTTACTTTCTACTCTCTGTGAACCGTGGCAAGAACAACATTTAAAAATGTATCTGATGTAGAAGTTTCCATAATAAATTGTTCTATTTTCATGAGTGTTGACATCTTACCATTTTTGAGGATGCTCCCAGGCCCAATTAAGGCCTCTGAAGAAAGGGTAAGTGTCAGGCTGGTCTCCCTGTTACACTAATGGCCTCATCTAGATCAAACTACTTTGTAAAGAACATCTGCCTCCTGCCCCCTCCCTACCCCTTCAAGATTGTCCTTCCATAGCCAAACTTCTTTACCCTTAGCCAAAGATATGTTCTTTCTCTGCTTAAGCCTATTTATTTCTTAGCCTTCTGACATGCTGAAGATAGCATGATCCCCACAAGATCAGTTTTCCTTCACTACTGAAATTGAAATTTTCCCTTGCATGAATAAGCTTGCACACATTAGAAGCTTTAAATAGTGACTTGAGGATCACAAGTAGGTGTTACTAGAGCAGGCTTCTAGAATGCAGTGAATGCAAGGGTATATCATTGGCCGAGGTAGACACATTTTGCTACCTTGAAATTGCAGGTAAAGATTCATTGCAGTAAATGCAAATGCTATAATTTGAAAAGGGGACTTTGTGAAGTCTCTTCTTAGAAATCCACAAGTACTTAGTACCTCCTGGGTGGAATAAATTTGTGCCAAGCACAGTTTGTATGTGTGTGTGTGTGTGTGTGTCTGTATGTGTGTGTGGGGGGGTATGTGTATGTGTGTGTGTGTGTGTTGTGTGTGTGGGGGTGAGGAGCTGAAACATGAAACTACTTAGATAATTTCTTTTCTTAAGGAAATGGCTACATGGTTGGATAGATTAGTCAGTGAATTATAATGCAACACAAAGAAGTAACTTAAGAGATTTTTTTCCTCAATTTTGATTTTTTAATATTACTTTTGCTATAAAAGTATATATATAACAAAATATATATTTTGTTATAAAATATTCAAGCATACATAAAAATTAGAGGGAATAGTAACATGAAGTCTTTATAACCATCACCTAGTTTATAAACAGTGACATGTCACAAATTTAAAATCTAAGCTTATTTTTCTGTTCTTTTTTTCAAGATTTAGGTTGGATGGGGGGGAGGTTGTTTATTTTTGAGATTGTAATTTCAATTACAACATTTCTCCCTTCCCTTTCCTCCTTCCAAATCTTCTCATATACTCTTCTGTACTCTCCTTCAAACTCATGGCCTCTTTTTAAATCAATTTGTTATTGCATTCATATATGCATTTGTATACACATATATTCCCAAATACTACCCATTGAGTCCATATAACGTTACTTGTATGCACGTTTTTGGGGCTGACCACTGGACATCCAGTCAGTGTGCTGTTCCCTGAAGAGGGCCATTCCTTACCCCGCCCCACTCCCAATTTTTCTCAGTTGCCTGTGAGGACTCATGAACTTTTCTCCATTAAGTTTGTCAGGTTTGTTGGTTTCCTCTTTGTTCAGCTCATAGTTGGGTGGCCATGGTGGTGAGTCATTACGGGTTTAGCTTCTGCTGTTACTAGGAGACACAGTCTCACAGTTGGCTCTCTCCTATGGTTCCTGCAGTCTTTATGCCTCCTCTTCTGTAATGTTACCAGAACCTTAGGTATGGGAGTGCTTCATAGATATATCAGGGCCAAAAGGCCCCTGAGCTAGAACTGGCATGAATGCCCCTTCCCTGAAGGCTAGCTTTCATGGTTATAGAAGGCATCATGCAAGCTTATACAGGAAAGGGGAAACCAACAGTCCCATCCAGCTATGATGTCTGTAAACCACATCAATGACAGCATGGCACCATAAATCTACAGATGTAGTAGTGACACAAATATCTTGGCAGTAATCAACATCTCTCTATGAACAAGAACAATACCATGCCTGGTAATGGAAACTTCGCTAACTAATCAGTGCTAGTGAAATCATGGTTATTGAAGGAGAAACTAAATCACTAATTTACTAAACCAGCATAATATCTAACAACAGCATATAAACATTACCCACAGATAAGTGTGGTCCTCATCCTTCTTCAAGGAAACTTCTCTTTAAAACAGAGGCCATTACAGAAAAACACAACCAATTCAGAGTTGTGAATTCAAAATTCAGAGTTTTGGCACCCAATCCCATCTAAAATGAATCCATCTATAAAACATTCACGCACCTAAGACATATTATGAAGGGAAAGAGGAGAAGACATTCAAGGCATTTCTGCAGTAGTATAGAAGATAATCCAGAGGTCAGTGTCATGAGTCCAAGCCTTCATTACTGGAAAATGAAGTTCATGATCAGAAAATCGAGGTGAGGGTGGCAATAAAAACTTTGCAGCAGGTGCTAGGAGATCCATATAGGTGTAGATTCTGCCAATCAAAAAGAAATGGAAGATTTAGACCTTAATTCATCCTAAGAATATACCTGGTATCATCTTCATATCCTGGCTTGTGTGGAAATAGAAGAGATCCTCAAAGAGGGAAGAAGAAAAGACAGAAAGAGGGAGGAGCAAAGCATTAGGAGAAGAGGTGAGGACTAAGGGAAGAGGGCTTCAAAGTAAAACACAAGAACACTCACTTCTGCAAAGATGAGGATGGCAAGGTCATATCTTATGGGAGGTGGCAATTAGCAGGTCAACGAGAATGAGGGTGTAGTGAGGTTTTTTAATTTCAAGGTGTAGTGGTGGAGGGTATTCCTTACCACACTGCTACTATTTATGCCCTTTACTATCTCATAATTTGAGCTTCTAGTGGTCCTGACTTGACATTTTGGCTTGTTTCTGTGCACCACTACGGTTCCATCTGCTAAGGACGTTCTTATTTCCTTAGAAATTTCTAATCCAAAAAACCCAAAGAAAAATTCAGTATCCATATGAATGTTCAACTTGGCTTGGCATAGACATCTCAAGTTGCTGGCCAGTCCACAGATGAGTTGATGGCTTGGTGCCAGCCCCTCCTCGGATTAGCTCCATCAGGAACCCGAGCCATGGTGCTCATCGACTATGTATAATTGTGTCTCGTTAGCAGAAGTTGGGATGAGGTCAGCACCAAAACAGACACACGAAATGCAGTATATTCACAGGACAACCCTCGGCTGTCAAAGTGTAAGTATCCAAAGTCTAAAGGGCTTCCAGAATTTTAAACAGTGCCTAGCACAGGAAAGGAGATCCTTCACCCCACTATTGAATTAGCTGACAGGTCAGCATTAATAGCAACTTGCATTTGCATAGGGCTTTACACTTTTCAAAGTGCCTTTGCAAAATGTTAGTCTAGGGACAGAAGGGTATATGTAAACACACTCTACAACTGGACAACCCCTAAAAGCATTATTTTATGCAAATAAGCTAATGAAGTTAATTATATTATAACTGTGTCTACACTATCCTGGAATAAAGGTTGCAGTCTTGGGTGTTTTTTTTTTTTTTAACAACTATTGAACTTTCTAGTTCTGTATCTTAATGATTCTTCCAGCACTTTGGCAATAGAACTAAGGCTATTACTACTTTGGAGACCAAAGGATTTGCCATCCAAGTGCCATCATTACTCCCAACATTGATGTTAAGCCAAAAAAATTGATGTCCCTTCTTCTGGTGAACCTAGAGGTGGCACTGAAAGTGAGAAGAAACCTCATTCCCAAGCATGGCACACAAATACAATTTGAGGCATGGTTTGTCTGTTATAGTCCAAAGCAGCAATGAAAAAACTGAAGTATGGAGAATTAGTTGAGACTCATGGGCTGGGTAGAAATACATATTGTCTTTCCACTCTCAGTCTAGGGATGTTCTATATGCCCTATCACTGCATAAGCAATAGGATGTTAGAGACAGAGCAAGCAGAATGTAAGGAAAGAGATGTTTTAATGTCTGATCTGCATTCATTTCATTAAATGTTCTTGCTCTTTATCCAATTATTGAAAAAAAGAAACATTTCTTGCTTTCTCCTGGTGGTGTCTTAAATGAAAATGGCCCCCAGAGGTTCATGTATTTGAATGATTAGTTCCCAGGTGGTGAAACTTTTTGGGAAGGATTAGGAGGTGTAACTTTGCTGGAGGAGGTGTGTCTTTGAGGTTTCAAAAGTTCACACTATTTCTAATTGTTCCTCCATCCCTCCCTCCCTCCCTTCCTCCTCCCTCCCTCTCTCTCCCCGTTGTGTTTATGGATGTGATGTAGACTCTCAGCTACTGCCTCAGTGTTATGCCTGCCTATCTACTGTCATGTTCCCCACCATGATAATGGACTCACCTCTAGAACTTTGAGATTGGCTCAGCTGGGAGGGCACTGGGCTGTGAACATAGGCAATCCAGGTTCAAGATTCAAATTAAATGCTTTCCTTTATAAATTGCCCTGGTCATGGTATCTCTTCACACCAATAGAAAAACAGCTAAAACCCCCTTCCTGAATTTGACCCATCTAGCTCAAATCAAATGAAGGTCAAGTTTTCTCAGACTATATCATGAGTACAGTCCGTCTTTCATATCTTCACTGCCACCACCTCTATCAAAGCCACAATTATCTATGACAGTAGTTCTCAACCTGTGGGTCGTGAACCCCTGGGGGGGACACATATCAGATATCCTGCATACCATATATTTACATTACAACTCATAACAGTAGCAATATTACAGTTATGAGGTAGCAACAAAATAATTTCATGGTTGGGGTCATCATAAGTTAAGGAACTGTATGAAAGGATCACAGCTCTAGAAAGGTTAAGAACCACTGCTCTACAACTTCAACTACTTAGAAAAGCTTCACATTTGGCCTCTATGACTCCGTGGGAGCCTACCTCTAGGCCATTCTTAATGGACTGGTCAGAGTAATCATTTGAAATGAAAATCATATTTCATCTTATAACCTATATTAAGTTCTTCACTGGCTCCTAATATTTTTTAGGATAAAAATCTAGCACCATATCCAGCTGTATATGACTGTGGCAACTCTTCCCCTCTCTAGCGATAGACTCGGGTTGCTTGACAATTCCTGAGATGTGTTTGCCTTGGAACCAGCATGTTAACACTCCCACCTGTGGAATGTGCTTACTAGCTTCTTGCCAGTGTAGTTCCTTCCCAACCTCCAAATCTCATCCTCATGGAATGCTATGCAAGAGAAGATCACCCAATATGTTCCCAGTCTCTTTCTCTAATTTTTCTCAGCATAACATCTTTTCTCAAAATCTGTGTTTTGAAACATATGTTGCTATTTACTATTTTCCTTTATTATAATATAACCTCCATGAGAGAAAAAGTGAGAGTTTCATTTGCATGATTTATCCCTATAGTCCTGAGGGCCAAGCCCAGGACCTGCCATAGAGCATGTTGTCTTGTCAGTTCTGAAGCTAGCATAACTCTCAAACGCATATTGTCTTTGCTGTCTTGCTATTAGTCTCCTAGCCAGGCTGTTGCTATCACTTCTTAGAGTAATTAATGTAGACGCCTTCCAGTTGGTTGTCCTACACCAGCTCCAGCCCAGCACTCAATAAATATTCATCAATGGAATAAATAATCATGTCATTGTTGGATGTAAAGGATGGAAATTGTGGCATCTAAATGATAGAAATTCAGCATTTGTGAGCTAAGCCAGACAATTCCCAACATGGGGGTGGGCTTCATGAAATTCTACCATTAGCTGAGAAGCTACTGGCGTTTGATAGCTTCTGGGGAAGGAGAAGTCAGTTTTCTTTGATGATGTGACCCCCAGTGGGGTCACCACACTCCAGGTCACGTTCCATTCCCAGGAGTAGTTGGGCTATTCAAACTTCAGTCAATGTGAGGAGTGTGAGGAGGAAGGAAACCCCAAAGTTGCTAGGTAGCTGAGGGTGGAGAGGGTAGATTCAAGAAGTTTGGGGGGAGATATGATCAAAATACATGGTATGAAATACTCAAAGAATTAATAAAGATATTAGGAGAATCAAAGCCTAAAGGAAAGAAAAACACAACAAAAGATAGCAATCCAGACTTGGCAGGAAAATCACCTTGCTTTTTCCGAGTAGTAAAAGAACATCAAACAGTTTGTAGCAGTGCAGGCTAACCCTAGGGTGAAATGAGGTCTTTAATCCAGGCACAGGCACAATGTGGGTAAGCTGCAGCCTGAAGGGCGGACAGCATTCAATTTCTCCATCAGTGAGCTGCTGCGCTCCAGAGAAGGAGGCATAGAAAGAAGCCCAGTGTCTTAACCACAAACACTTTAAAAGCCTCCAGAATGCCGGTGCTGTTTCTGACTGCCTCAGACTAAATCAGTCTGGACACTTTCCTTTAATGTGGATGTCTGCTGCGAGTTAGGCGTGTTGTAGAGCCCAAACAGAAAGTTAGAGCATCGTTGGAGACAGCTCAGCTACACCCTTGAACTAAGAATAAGGTTATGGTAGTTCTTCCTTCCATTTTCCACCATCAGACCCAGAAACGGCATCTTAGTTGAGAAGTGAGAGAGAGAGAGAGAGACAGAGAGACAGAGAGACAGAGAGAGAGAGACAGAGAGACAGAGACAGAGAGAGAGAGAGAGACAGAGAGACAGACAGAGAGACAGAGAGAGAGAGACAGAGAGACAGAGACAGACAGAGAGAGAGAGAGAGAGAGAGAGACAGAGAGAGACAGAGAAGTGGAGAGTGTGTGTTCATCCACGACATGATACCATTTTAATTATGCCAGCCCTATTCTACAGTCTTCACTTGAATCCAGCGGATTGCAAGGCACCCTGGGCACCCTGGGCATTATCTATCACATACTTTCACTCTGGGCGAAAGTGCATGTGCGTATGGACCCCAGCAGCTGGCTGTGCTGGGGGCTGTGGGTGCTGGAAGCCGATGCATCTGAGGCAAGAGGCCACCTGCTTCTTGACTTGTGTGAAGTGACTTGGGGGGAAAAATCATCCCGAGGTGACAGAAATAATTATGAAAGTTTATCTGGAACTGACAAAAAAAAAATCCCGCATTCGAATGGCATAAAGCAAATTAGGCTAATCTCCTCTGAGCTGGCACCAGGCAAGTGCCCCAGGTTAATAATCCAGCAGATACCACAGTAGATGTCAGCATCACTCCAACAATACAGTGCGCCCACTCTGTTCCTCGCCACCTCCCAAGTTAATTCAACACGCTTCTGTGACACAGCCCCAGCAGTCCTGAGGGAATACGCCAGAAGTCACCAGTGAATTTCGCCGTGGGTCTCTGCTCACCCTTACTCAGATCTGTGGGTTGGTGTTGACCTGAAATCCACGCCAGTGCTGATACCTCAGAGTTTAATCCACTAAGTCGGTCTGGCTTTGAGCCCCAGAGAAAATGGGATTTCTATAAAATGTTCACTTTAGAGAGAAATTTGCTCCCCCTCACAGCTCCTTTTCAGCGTCACACACCATTAGCTCACAAAACCCTGCCTCTGGACTGCGGCACAGACTCCAGCTGGTTATGTGTATGGGGCAAACTCCCGTACTTACTGTGTCTCTTAATGAGGCTCCATTGGATTCATTGGAGCAGTGGGTCTCTGTCTTCCTATTGCATCAACACCACAGGACACAACAGTTCCCTCACCCGCTTGCCTCCTCTGAGCATCCTAATTTGACACATTGACAAAAACGTGGAGACTCCATTATAGCTTTGACTCCCTGCCATTTCTCCATGTCAGAAGCTCT
This sequence comes from Lophiomys imhausi, assembly GCA_907164525.1. NCBI lineage: Eukaryota > Metazoa > Chordata > Mammalia > Rodentia > Muridae > Lophiomys > Lophiomys imhausi. The sequence goes on along the minus strand of CAJQZJ010014103.1, from coordinate 8,288,885 downwards.
GGGAAGCAGGCTCTGCCCACAACCCTCCATAAATGTACACACCAAACTAGAAGCAACAATTTCATTGCTAGGAATCTACACCACAGTGCACAAATCCCCAAAGTGCTTCAGAAACACCACTGATCTGTTGCTGGACTCTCTTTCCTGACTTGGAGTACATGATGGGTTTGTTCCTTCACAACCAACCTCATTCACTTCCCAATATTCTTCATCTCTCCTGCCCAGTGCACTGATGGTCTTGTAGACTGTACTACCTGGGCCATCTCGCTGATAGGTCTGCTAGGAGAAATGCAGACAGAAGGTCAATGTTGAGAGTAGAGAGGTCATACAGTCTTGTCTTCTCTCCCCCTGAGCTTTACCTTTTTTTTTCCCTGGAATAATTGTGATTTTCTGTGACTAAGAGCACAGATGGAAAGAAAAATCCCTCCTTCCACTCCTATTTGGTTGATATTCCACTGTGCCTTTCGTTGCTCCTTTAGCCCTAGGCATGCTTCACGTCTAGTCAGCAGGCACCTCACCATCCTTTAGTGTCCCTTAATTCATTATCATTTAAGCCATCTGCATGCATTGCTTTCTGCTATTGTACCAGTAACTGCCAAGGAACTCATCTTTGCCTTAGGAAGACTAGCTTTAATACTCAGGAAAAAACTCTGTCTCCTATCACTTTTGTTTCTGGTATGGAATATCCTTTCATTTGGCTTCTAATAAACTGTTTCTGTGTTCTCATGATCATGTTGTGGCTCTATTAAGTAACATAAGATCCTAACCAGGTGTGTATCTTACGATCTTAGGCATGGGCCGTCTGATGAGGATCCCAGAATCTAAAACTTGAACCCTAACTTTCTTTGGACAATTTCCCCTGACCAAAACCTTAACATCAAAAACTGTCCAAACAAGTCTGCTGCCGGCTAAAAACTCCCCAATTTGCTCATCTAGTGAGATGTATGAATAGCACCCAATTTTTGTTCCTGCTATGTTCCATTAATATTGCTTGAACATCATAAAAATAATAATTTTCTAGGCCAACCAGGACAACCTGTTCTGATGTTCTCGTATCCTTTTTTGTTGTTGTTGGATTTGATAGATGTTTATAGCCTTTAACCCACTCCCTAGCATCAGGCATTTCTCCATTGTTGTCATCTTATTAGTGTGTAGCGTGGCAACTGTCTCCCAGGATACCTACTTGTTTTGTTCTTTGTTTTCCAGACACCACATCCTACCTGCTGTTTTGACCAGCCAATAGTAAATCGCTAAAATCTAATTGATCCATGGCTGCTGACTTTACTGAAGTATGCTGCATGATAACTATCGGTGATGGTTCCATACTTTAGAGGATCATCTAATCAGTTGGCGAGTCACTCCAATGACAGCTTCCATTCAATCAACAAGACTTGCCATCTCCCAAAACACACTGCTGAGTTTTATGGCAACCAACTACTGCCTCTGTAACCAGCATAATCTCAAAACATCAACAACTGACGCTAATTTCTACCTATGATCAGTAGGAGGGTTTGTTCAGACAGCCCATGACTAGTCAGTATACTCCTTCCTCCTCTAGCAATGAAGTCAGCTTTGTGTTTCAATTATTGAGTGTTGATATCTGCCCTCAACTATATAAAGAAAAACCTCTTAAACAACCTAAGAATGGAAGTGATAGGATTAATCTTTAGATCCATAGCAAATATCCTATTTAACAGTGACACAGTGGAAGCATGTCTGTGGAAGGCAGAATGGAGGTGACCTGCCATCACTCCTGCTGTTTCACAGTGTGAAAGGGTCATACGAGCAAAACAAGACAAAGAAATAATGAATAAGTATTGGAATTCTCATGCTATTTAAAAAAAGATCACTTCCCAGAAAGTTCAAAAAGGTCAACGTCAACTTCTAAACTCTTACAACCAAAGCAACATTTAGTAAGGTAGTTGGATCTAAGCTGAACAAAATACAGGATCAATTGTCAGCATCAGTCTTTATTGATTGCTTACCACATGCCCAGCCACATTTCTGCATGTGTTCTAGGTTTTACCTCATTAATATTCACAATATCCTGTCCTGTTTAGAGGGTGAGCACACAGAGACTCAACAAGATCAAGTGTGTTGTTGAAAACATGGAGCCTGGACATAAGGCTGAGCTTTGACCAACAAGCAAACCAATTTTGCTGGCTAGATCTCTGTCAACTTGACCCAATCTAGGGTCGAGTGGAAAGAAGAAATGCCTCCATAGATTGTCTGTTGAAAAGTCTTTAGGGGCATTTTCTTGATTGATAATTGGTAGAGGAGTGTGTAGCCCACTGGTGCCATTGTGGGCAGGTTGTCTTGAGTGGTAAAATAAAGCAGATTGAGCAAGCCATGGAGAGCAAGCCAGCAAGCAGCATTCCTACATGGCCTCTGCTTCAGTCCCTGCTTCGAGGTTCTTGCCTTAAGTTTTCCCCCCACTTTCCTTCATGATGGACTGAAAGCTGTAAGCTGAAATAAACTCTTTCCTCTCCACAGCTCTTTTGGTCCTGGTTTTTATCACAGCAATAGAAAAACAAACATGTCACCAAGTAGAAACCAACACTCTTAGTCATTGCCATGGAAACCTCCAAAAGCTCTTCATCCAAGATCCAGTGAGCGCAAAGATTGAGAATTCATTCCCACATACATATCTTTATTTTCATCATAAAATAAAAGAACCATTAAAGGATGAGATAAAGATGAGCCGTACAATATTTTCAACATATACTTTATGAATTTATAATTGAATGGATAAGTTACATCTTCTGAAGCCAACCTGAACCTTCCATGATACTGGAGGTGGCATTTGCTGACTCTCAAATGACCTAGGTTGTTGATAGATTTCTGTGCTACCCCTGAGGTTAACTTCTTCCTACCCACGATGTAAAGGTGACCAGATAACAATCTCAGGCTGGGTCTTCTGTGTGGGAAGGGAGGCTTTGGTGAAGGGTTCGGCCACAAGCATGTGTGTCCTTGTATGTGTTCCACAGCTGCTGTCTGATTTTGCTTTTTCCTGAAAAATGGAACCCAAAGCAAGCACTTGAGTGAAGGGTGCCTGTTTGGGAGATGTTTACACAGGTAGGAGAAGGGGAATGAATGAGGGTGGAAAGCAGGAAAGGAAACATGATAGTAATGGGAATAGCAATAACCAAACAGCTGATTTGTAATCACAACCTGACTACTTTGAAGAGAACTTGAAGGACGGAGGGGGGGGGGGGTTCTCCTCCCTCAATAGTCTGCCTTTCAGAACAGGAAGTGCAGGCACTAGATGAAGATACACTTTGTGCTGAGGATGGCTGCTTTGTGCAGATTGACAGTTCAAGTCTGCGATGTAATGACAACCATGGCTGCCTTACCAAGATGAGTTGATTTTAGTTTTCTCTCGAGCCTCTTGACTTCTGTCTCCTCCTGGATCACAAGAGTGACAAGTTACAAGTGTCCCAGTGAATAAAGTCAAGAGCAGCGAAGAGAGGTTATTTCCTGCCCCAACCTCATATCCGTCATGTATGATTGCATGCCAGGGCATGACAGCTACCACCCTAGTGGGTACAGAACAGAGATGGCTTTCAGTGGTCCACCCTGTGAGGTGGTGACACAGCCCAGAGCCCACAGCTGTGGCTTTTGTCCACCTTGATCCCCCTTGATCTTTCTCTGGCTGATTGCAAAGGCAGAAGAGTTACTGGGCTCTCAGAGGTGGAGATGTACTGAAAACACTTCAGTCCATCTTTTTCAATCTGTGCCTGGCCATCATAGTCCACATTCCCAGTCTCACACCCATCCCTCCTCCAAACCTCTGCCACCAGGAACTCTTTAGAAGGCAGGTCTGACCTCTGTGTCCTTGCAAAAACTCTCTGAGATCAAGTGCAATCTCTCTCCCTCTCTTTCTCTCTCTCTGTATTTCTTCTTCTTTCTCCCCTCTCCCTTCATTTGACAAGTATTAAAAAGCAGAAACCCCTCCCTTCCCCTCAGGTGATTAATGTACTTTGGTTCTTTGCAAGCACAAAGTACTAGTCCTTCAGGCCACAAGATTTGATAAAGAAATGAATCTTTGAGATTATTAATTCCCTGAGCTGAGATTTTGTTTAATAACTATTCTGTCAGTGATAGATCTGAAGAGGTGAGAGACAGAGAGAGACAGAGACACAGAAAGACACAGAGAGACATACACACAGAGACAGACACACACACACACACACACACACACACACACATACACACACACACACTCACATACACGCATGCACATACACAGTTTGATTGTGGCCAAGAGATGTGGCAGGCAGGTTGGCATTGCAAATCACCTCTTTATCCACAGCTGGAGAACAGTGACAAATCACTGCTGTCCCCCACCCCACTTCCGTCTCCCTACCTGACGATCTGTACTATCTGATTAGGCCCCCACCAGCCAATCACAGCACATGATATGGGAAATATTTCCTTTCTAGCATTCTGGAGAACAATCCCTTGCTGAGGGAAAAATACATTATAAAATAAATGGAAAAGCATCAATCAGCTGGGAGAGTGTGCTTTACTTTTTGGAGGCAAGAGAACATTTTTATTTAAATGAGACTGAAGACAGAGAGATTTGCTTTTATGGTTTTTTTTCCCTGGGATACCTAAACAGAGCAAGGGGGGGGCATATTCACATTCAGGCTGTTACCTTTTCCCCTCAGGTGCAGGTTTTATGAAGCCAGACATGTCACTGGATAATTGCCAGCAAGGCAGGGTGGTCAGTAAATACCTTGTCCAATTTTGGTGTGATTTGGATCAAAGTACAGAAGTGATTTATTGTTCCCCGAAAGTCTCTGCCCTCTCCTCCTCTGTCCCTCTAACAAAAGAATGGACACGTTGCAGGCAAGGAAGTCTTTTCCCCCATTGGAATTTATCTTTGTGCCTGCATGCTGCACCTAGAGTATGCTATGACAGGCAAGTGTTTATACAACAGACGAAGCATGGCTACCTTCTCAGCCCTTCCTATGTGGAAGAGACTCCACTGAGAAGGAATTAGCCCTACCCGAAATCAGGTCTGCTTACTGAGGCCTTGAAACATTTTTCTATTCCATCCCTTTCTTTTCCTGTTTCATATGGCACAGCCTTCTATACACACACACACACACACACACACACACACACACACACACACGCACGCACACGCACACGCACACGCACACACACACACTTTACCAATCCAGAAAGATAAAGAAATAGACATGTTTGGGTGCCTCATAGATCCTCACACTCATGTGTAAATAACTCGCTGGATGAATGTGATGTGCCCTTTCAAGGCTATAAAAGTAATTCACAGCCTCACCTTTTCCTAATGGGGCCATGTGGCCTGGCGCCCTTGTGTCAGTCAGCCACAGCTGCACCTGGCAACGCATGCAAAACTCATCACGACCTGGGCCTGGGGGGGCTCCCCCCCACGCCCACCCACCTCTGCCTTCCAGCTGAGGGTGAAGAACCCTAGATGCTCTAGGTGATATTGCTGCCCATCGTAGTTGGCAAAGAATATCTTTTCCTTTCTATCTACGGTGCTTCAACATGCCCACATGGAATTTGTTTTTTCTCATAAATTAGTAACAAAAATGCAACTGCGATATAATTTTGTTTTTTCTTTCTTAGTTAAGGATCGGAATTTCTGTATGAATCGTGTTCTGCATATTAACCCAAATTGACCCCAGACAAAGTGCCAGGGCAAAAAGTTTCATTGATCGTCAAACACTTTCTGTCTCAGGGCCTGTCTGTCACCTTCTAGTCTGCCTCGCCCTATACTCAACCGCAGGCTCCCTAATACACAGGCGCACACACACACAATACGGACTCATTTTTAGAAACACCCAGTTCTCCTGACAGTCCAGATCCCCACTTCCCTCAGATGGTCCTGGTTACTGACCCCTCCAATAGCATTCATACCCAGACATTGCTTGATTACAACTCAGTCATTTCTTCAGCATTACATTTTCCAATGCCAGACCAATAGGCTTTCCATTTTAGATTTCCTGAAATCCATCCACACTACCCGTGTTCTAGTTGTAGTGAATCTCATCTTTGGCACCTACCCTTTTCAGACTAAAAGAAATGCTGTATTATTATTTCTATCTGTGTCCTTTTCTCTTGGAGGCTCTCACCATCACTGAAGGCAAGCCCCGAGTCTGAGGTTCACACCCGTGCACACATGCCTCATTCAAACATGTTTACTCAGGCAGAACTAGTGATGGTAAATATCAGCTACAAATCATGGAAGAATTTCTAGTGACTTTTATAAGACATTGGAAGAGCAAATTTAGAAGTAGAAAAAAATTGAAATAAGATCTCGCACACACATCCTGCCCCCATCTCTGCAAAAAGGAGACATTAGCATTTGCTATTCCTTTTGTTATTTTGATATTGTCAGGTATTATTATGTAAGGTTTACATATGTGGGTGAGCACGGAAATGAACGTGATAGAATGTGTGAGGCACTCGCAGAGGGCTGGTACACAGTCACCCCTCCAGATAGTATGGCTCACAAAAGTCATAGCACAATGGCTCCCCTGTACTCTGGTGTCTGCCTTGCTGTCAGCTCAGACCTTAGTTCAAGTTCACCCGGGTATGCTATCCCTGGATTTCTGCCACTGACCAAGACTTTCCCTCTGCCTTCACATTTTCAGCACATTTGATCACATCCTCCAGTTCCCCAATGCTTCCTTTCCCCTTTCCTTATTCTTGCCTTTGAAAAGCAGTCACATAGCTCAGTCCCTTCCTGCCAATGCATACGAGAAAAATTAAATATTTGAAAAGCCTTCATTGATGACATCAGTCCAAAGGGCATCAATAGACTGTGAAGGGCCACCCCTCCATAAAGGCAGCTGCTCTAGAGGTACCTATGCCTGGTAACCATCTCCTTGGCAACAGAGCTCCTGATGGCCAATGGGCATTACGTTTGAAGCACTGAGTTTTTGTTTCCCAAGCATGTCTGCTTCTTCTACTTTGATTAATCAACATCACCTCTTGTGGTGTGTGTTTAAGTGAAATAATAGATGACTGCTCAGATACAGCTGAATGGCAAAGGCTTTTCATGAATCTCGAGAAGAAAGGGTGAAATAAAATAGTAAAAACCATAATGGATTCTGTAGAAGGGTGTTGAGAACCTCTTACTCCTTGCTGCTCACATTCCTGAGAGTTTAGGAATATGATCTTTTGGGTGAATTCTCTCTCTCTCTCTCTCACACACACACACACACACACACACACACACACACACACACACACAC
>CAJQZJ010014103.1:8251654-8281625 GCA_907164525.1 Lophiomys imhausi | reverse complement strand
CACACACACACACACACACACACACACACACACACACACACACACACACACACACACTTCACAGCTATCTCCCACAGATTCTGAGAACTCAGTTTTTTAGATTTTCTGGAACCAGCTTCCAGTTTTTAGATTTGCTCTGGAAACTGTTTTGAACTTGCCTGTTGTGCTCTGACTGTGAAGGTTAAAATATTTGGGACGACATACTTTTTCAGGTACAGGTTTCCCTTTCTCTACATTCCCTCCACAATCCTTCCATCTGCTTTAGAAATTTCTTAAGATTCTGTGACAGCAGGAATCTGTCTGTGTTCCCTTTACCTCATCTTGGGAGTAGAATCGTAGTGTTTATTTAATACCAGTCCAGGTCCTTTTCTACTGTTGGGGAAGATTCCTTAGACAAAGGTAAGCTCCAATGTGTCACTCACTAGTTTCAGAGAGACTCTCTCCTCCAAATCTCTAGACGTTTTTGGTAAAGTACAGTAATAACATCATAGAACCCAGTTCTGTCTTGAATTCGTTTATAGTTTAACAGTAAATGTTTGACTTTCATAGTTAAGCAACCATTCATTTCTTGGCAGGGAAAAATATAAAAGACCCATGTTCTTGGCTTGATATGTTAGTAACATGAAAGAAAAGTGTATTTTCTTATATTTCACACCTGTTCACTTTAATGACCTTGGATGGAATGACTGACATTGAATTTTCCATTAGGCTCAAGGAAGAATTTTTAATTGAGGAGCATCTACTAACAGGCAGGCCTTTCACGGTGTACTAAAAGCCACCATTAGGTGGCAGAGAAGCACAATACGAAAAAGACATATCCCAGGGGGCTAACTCCAGGCCTCTGTTAATAGCTTGATTTTCCACTTACAAGCAAGAAAATGCCATGGAAACTTTTGTTTTTCTCTTTGAGGGAACAAGGAGGGAAAGAGATGGGGGAGGCATAAAGTCCGCTTCCACTGTGAGTTGTCTGCTGCCCCTTAGCCACATCTGGACGTTATAAATCATGCATTATTGGAGTCTAGCATTTTCTGATCTCAGCAACAGGCCCATTCTATGCAAAAGGGAGCCAGCATGTTCTGCTTAGCTTAAAAATGACTAAAATTGCAAGTGAAGGGAGGAAAGGAAATTATTGTAGCAGCAAGGAAGACAATGGTAGGGTTTCACTGCCGGTACTGGGCAAGCCACCTTGGAATGCACTCAGTTGCTGGTTCCAGCTTCCAGTTAGTTCTTGCCCTATGACAGCTCATACCAGAACGTACCAGGATCTCACCAGAGAACTCCCTCGCTGGTCCCTCATACCTCCACCCCCAGTGTCAGCACCTCGTGTTGGTTATTACTTTTTAATCTGAGGCATTGTTTAATGTTTCTCAGACCTTGCTCTGAAATGGTGCACCACCACTGGCTTTCCATAGGCTTTACCTGTGGGGACTACAGCTGCCATGTCCTAGCTCAAGGGAGTGTGATGCCTCAATCTGCCCACATCCTGCATTCCCAAGCTCAGGGGCCACCACAAAAAGCACTGTCAGACCATTTGCACAAGGACCTGTCTAATAACATTAGATTTCTCATTTTCAGCATAATACTGTCATGGTGCCGTGCACCAGTGCCCCAGATTAGTGGCTTGTCAGAATGCTGCCCCACTAATGAGCTAATCCAAATAACACTCAAATCCCAAATCAGATTTAAGACGATCCAGTCTAGGTGGAATTGGAGAGGGAGAAATGCTGTCCCAAAGAACAAGCTTACATTTTCTTTGTGTTGCTTTAAAATAAAATTGAGGGACTGCTGTCAAACTCTTTATTTTTTTTTCCTCCTTTGCACGACATTAACCTCCATTGCCCAATTGGGAATAATAAACAGAAAAGAGTACATCTGTATGGATTGGTATAAATTTACCTTAGAGGACTAGAAAAACACACGAACACATATGCAAGCTTAATATATTCAGCAGATCTGTGTCCTTCACAGCTTCTAGTTTTTCTGATTTTCCCATGAGCCTGGCCTTAAGACCTTGCAGATTTTCAATATGATGTGTTTCAGTGGTGACCTTGGGATCTAAGGTTAGGTCAGAAAACATATTTTTAAGCTTATTTGTTTCCTTGTTTTCCCTCTGGGTAAAGCTGGGCTCCAGAAATCCCAAAATGCATAACAGCAAAGTTAAGGTCAAGACTTTAAACAAAGGAAATAGGGAAAGAGAATTCAAGCACAGTTAGTTTGGTTTCAGGTGTTCATGAAAATAAAGCTCTGGCGTCAAATTTGATGCTTAAATGTTTGTTTTTTTTTAATTTCAGTACTTTTTTCTATTCTTTTGTTTTTCTGAGAATGATAGAAGAAAATTCAGTTTTAATGATGATGATGCAAACACTCATGCAAATAAAAAAAATATATATATATATATATATATATAAAATAAGGAAGAGAATGAAAGGAGGGAGGGAGCCCCACCTCCATCCAGTGTCAGCCAGCCTCTGAACCCTCCCCTAACTTCCGGGCAATGATCAAGATCCACCTCCAGAACCAAGAAACTTTCCTGCCCTGCCCAGGGCGTCTGCCTCCCAAACCGGAGCCCCATCCACTAACTGCCTTAACCACTTCCTACTGCACCCATGTGGCTTCTCCCTGGCACACCCTCTCATGTTCCGAATAGTGTTTCTTCTGATTCTTAGTCTTTCTCGTACAAGGAACCTCAGAGAACATGGCGGACATGTTAGAGTCAAGTGCAGCCAAGCAGGACAGCAGCATGCGTTTATGTGTGCACGCGAACACATGGATGTTCATCTGTTTACACATGCACATGTGTGTGTGTGGGGGGGCACGTGTGGAACTCAAAGAACAATGCTAAATGTTGTTCTTCAAGTGTATCTACCTTTTTTGGACAGAGGAAAGGGACAGGGATTTTCTCTGGCCTGCAGTTTGTCAAGGAGGCTAGGCAGGCTGGCTGGCCAGTGAGTCCCAGAAGTCCTTAGGCTGCCTCTCCTGGACTGGAGTTACAAGCGCAGGCCACTCACTCACCATGGCAGGCTTTAGTTTAAAAAACAGCAAAAAACAAAACATTAGGTTTTAAGGATTGAATTCGGTCCTCAAAGGCACATACATATATCTGTCAAAACTCATTGATTATACCCTTCAGAGGAGTGGATTTCATTGCCTATAGAATGCTTTTCAGTTGCGAAATGTCTACATTCTCTTTTGGGCGGTTAAGCTTTTGTAGTTGACAGAAATGCTGTGAAAGAGAAGGTACAACAGTCAGAAACAGCTGTTTTGTGTCTAGCTTGCTTAAATGGCTGCTGTTGAACTTGAAGAAAATCAGAGTGCCATACTGGAAAGCCAAGGATAGTTGGGCTAGACAATAATCCTGACTTGCCAGCACTTACTGACTGAGCGATCTTCCCTGTCTCCCGTTACCTTTTGGCATACAAACTGAGCCAATTTGTTGTGTAACCCTTATTGACCTTATTGATTTTTTGGATGATGCACTGGAAAGCCCAAGATAGGTGTTCTAGAAAACAATGCTGCCATATTTTTTCCACACCTCCGCACGCACCCTTCTTCAGTTTCCTTGCCCAACAGGGAACAGGAGTCTGCCCAGATCAAAGTAACACACATCAGGCTGTCTGTTCAGTTGCTTTTAGCTAACCACATCCAAGGTAACTACCTCCCTCACTGTCCTCTCCTTGCCCTGACCAGATCTCAGTAACAACAGTCCCCCAGCTTCACTCAGAAACGAGGTGCAAATGGATGATCATTTTCCTTTATGAATGGTGACATGGGCCCTTGGCCTCACTCTAGAGAAAAGCCCCTCCCCATGCACCCCCCCACCTGCCAATCCTTTAAAAACCACCAGGAGAGAAAAGAGAGGCCTGCCATTGCCTCTCTGCTTCCCTGCTGACTCTAATTACCAAGCCGGGAATTTTACAATCCCTCTTTCCCGCCCGCCCCCACCCCTGTTCTAACAACTACGAAGCAGTCAGTCTGTAGACTTTCGGGCTGGCTCTTTCTTTTGTGTGCCCACTGCTGCCGAGTGGATTGGTCTCCTAATGAGTTCTGACACTAATGGAGCTGTGAGACAGCGTGATTATGGAGGTCCCCCCACCCCATGCGGCTCAGATCTGGCAGGAAACCACCTGAGATTCTGCACCCTTCCACCCCGCAAAGAATTCTGTGCCAGCCATCTTCAGCGGCCAGCTGGATCGCCCCTGACCCCCACCCCTTTCTCCATTCAGTTTCCTCTTCCCTCCATCGTCTCGCAGGTGGCTGAAAATAAGATTTTTTTTATGGCCTGATGCATGGTGGGTTGGTTGACAACGCTGGAGACCCTCTTTAATTCGGGGGTCTATGGAGCATGGAGGTGAGCTTGGAAGTCAGAACAGGGCCCATAAAAAACAAAGATTTTCCCCACTTGCTTTTAAAAAGCGACCCAAGGAGGGAAGGAACTAGGGAAGGGACCCTGTTTTCTATTAGATGCTTAACAACGTGTGTAAGTGGAGGTGATTTAAGAAAAAAAAAAAAAAACATGTGCTTCTGTACTCTCGGTGTTGTGTGCCGTACAGGTGTAAGAGATTGGAGCTAACTATTGAACTGTGAGCTAATTATAGCAAGAAACAGCTGTTGTCCTCTAATGAGGACGAGGCTGCCACAAGACGCTACTCTTCCCGGAAACCTGTTGGAGAGCTTGCTTTCAGACTGCTTATCCGGTACAGAATATTCCCCGCCACACACCTGGTCACTGGCCTGTTCGCACATCCACTCCAGCAGGTGATAGGTAATTTTCACCTCACCGTGTCTTGAGAGAAGAATATGTCCCCATTTTATTAACCTCTATGCTCCTTTTATTTTTAGTCCCGAGCAGCATATAACTCCTGACCCCCTCCCCCAACCTTGTGTTACCTGGAGAGTACCCCCTTTGTGTCACCCCTCTGATTTCTTTCAGGTCACTCCTCCTTGTTCTATGTTTCCAGAACAATCAGATATTCCCAAAGCTGTCAACTGTTTATCATGTGATATAGAGGCTCACCAAACCACATTTTCTATTTCTTATTGCTATAATGTTCTCTCCAGCTCCTCAGAGTCATGGAACGTGGAGCTTGGAACTTGGAGCTTGGGGCAGAAAGGCAGGGGCGTCTGGGGATGAGTAGAAATTCAAAATTCAGACTCCAATACAAACAAATAGGGAAGTGTCTGTTTAAAACGTTTTTTTTCTAAATGTTAAAAAGTCTGATTTTCCTGGTGGTAAATGTATTTTCAACTCACTAAGCTTCAATACCTCACCAGGTGGGCAAAGGGTTGAAATCTAAATAAACTGAGGACGCAGGTGCTCTACTTGGTCCCTTAGAGCACAAATGCCTCTTTTTGACCAAATGAAGGGTAGGCAATTTATAGTGACCATTTGCTTCCCACTGTGTATAAAGTATTATTTACTGTGCGATTGAATTAAAAACAAGGGCTTGCTATAGCAACCGCCCTAACAAGAGGCTCTATTCACAGGCCGCCTTGGATGCCCGGGGTCCAGGGGCCCATTAAGCACCTTTTTGAAAGTACTTGTCGGCAAACCGGTGGCATATGCGTCTTTTATGGCGTGTACAAGGCGGGGCTCGTACAATGAAAGGTTTCTCTACAGACCCTGTTGTTTTCAGAAGGGAGAGGGAGTGCCAGCAGCTATGTGTTTCTGTAGTTTGGGATTAGTAGAAATTTAATTGAAAATAAAACACAGAGCAACTGTATTTGGCTACTGAGAGGAAGAACAAAGGGTCCTTCATGGAGCCAGGCCTACCACATGGCAGCCTAGGGAGGCTGCTGCTGGCTCATCTGCTCCTTCCCACCCAGCACCCAGAGCCTGGGAATGAGCCACTTGGTCATTACCCATCCGGATAATGTTAGTGCCTTGTTAGTGGCCCAAGCATCTCTGAAAGCCATCAGGGAGAGCACTGTAACACGGATGGGGAAGAGAGATAAATATTTCCGTACATGTCTCCATATGAAGTCAGTATGTTATTTCTTCACGCCCCAGTAAGCTTCTCTGATATTTTCCTCTGTACTTTCTAGTTCTCCTTATGTGGAGCCTGATTGGCTCTACCTAAAAGCTCTAATCTCCTTCCTTTTTTAATATAAATATAGTATTTTAATTTATTATTTGAGGACTTCATCCATTTACACATACAATGTATTTCCATTGTAGTTACCCCCCAATACCTTCCTCTAGTTCCTCCTGAACACCCTCTCCTGTCCTCCTCTCAACCTCATGTCCTTTTTTTTCTTTCTTTCCTTTTATATAACACATGGAGTCTATTTAGTACATGGGTGTGGGGCTCTCCACTGGAGTGTGCTCAACTTCTCAGGACCACACCCCTAAAGAAAACTGTTTTTCCCCCTCCCCTAGCAGCTAATATTTCTTTCCTCCTTTTCCTCCCCCTTCAGCACCACCTCTTCTCCCTTCCCCTCCAATTCCAAAGATAGAGATTCCGATGTACTAGAGGTGAAGGTTAGGTAAGAGCAGGCACCAAAAGGATTTTTATCTCCCTGAAGATGGTAGAGCCAGTCTCCAACTAATGTGACTGACCCTCTAATGCTTCCCTGGTATCAGAGGGGGACGATTTTTCCTGCTGCTTTTGTACCCTTCCATCCCTAAATAACAGCTTCTGTTGTGTTCTGTCATGAGCTCCTCCAGAATTGAGCCTCCAAGTTAGGGTGACATTTGATTGGTGTCCCCTTCACGTCTGCTTTTCTCTCTAGAATGGCAAAGGTTACTCCCAGGTAATAACACAGCTTCCTGACTGTGACTGGACATCAAAGTGTCTTCTGCTGTCTGGGGAGCTCGTGACACACAGGCCGGGTCCTTGTGTCAATTACGATGGCTGTCTTGCTTCAAAGTGGCTATCTCCTAGGTGTTCCATGTTCATGAGTGTTCTGCTAGGCACCTTGGCTGTTTCCCCTTCCTGTTATTTCCACACCATTCGGAGATTGTGTAGGAGCTTATCATGGTACATGATAAGCTAAGTATCAAGCTAAGCATCTTGAATGAATGAGTGACTCAATGAACAAGTGGATGAATGGGAAGAGGGGTGCTCTGCTTTGGAGATAGCAGTTGCTTCAACCCATTTGCACATGAAAGAAGGCAGTCTAAAACATAGCCTATGAAAGTAGCAACCAAATCCTTTGAGAGACTTAGATGCAGAAAAGTCTTTGATTCAAATTCTATTTTAAGATATTTCAGAAAGAAGAAGTAAGTCAAAATAGCTCAGGGAAGCAATCCTAATTTTGACAGTCTTGTTTTCAGATGGGGAAAAGGTATTCTATACAGAATACAAGCCCACAATCCTTACCTGTAATTCCAAAATTCCCATTTCTGATGAAGGACAGCTTTTCTTAACCCGCTTGGCACCGGCAGCAGACTGTTTAGGACCTTTGTTTGTATTTGTTTTCCCAAATGCACCTTCACGGGTGCATCTGCAGAAGTGTGACTGTTTGACAGCAGGGAGCTCCTGGCATGGTAGTCAGGGCTTGGAGTGCACAGATACCAGAGTCTGAAATGTCCTGGGTCTCAACTCTTCAGGGGTTCAGACAGAGCTCAGGGATCTAAAATACAAAATTCTGCTTACTCCGTGTCTCTGTCAGACTGCCATCAGACAGGACAGCCAGAGGTTTTAAGTACTGGGAGTAAGAGGCCCTGATGCTGGGGATTTTATAGAACCATAGTTTTGAAATGTGGATTCCTGTCCTACCCCCTAGGCAGGAGGTATTACCACAAGGTAAGGACCAGAGGGCAATGTTGCCATCATGCCCATTCTCAAAGAATTCACAGTAATTTGATTTTTTTAATTGTTAAAATTTCATATGTGTGTATTGTGTTTTGATAGAATCCACCACCCGTCCTTGCCCCTCCAACTCTTTCCCTATCCTCCCACTGCACTTCCTTTCCCTCCCATTTGATTTTTTTTTAACCCACTGCATTCACGTAGCACTGCACATGTACACAGGCCTTTAGAGCCGTCCACAGGAGCCCAGGTAGCATCTCAGTGGCCTCATCCCTGCAGAGAACTGGCTAACTCACTGTGGCTATTGTTTGCAGACAGCTTCCCTGGTAGAAGTGGGACTTTGTAAGTCTCTCCCCATCCACACTGGGACTTTAGCTGGTTTAATCTTTTGCAGGTCTTGGGTACATGGTCACAGTCTTTGTAAATGTGTGTGTGTGTGTGTGTGTGTGTGTGTGTGTGTGTGTGTAATGATATGGGATATCTGAATAGTTTTATAAGTTGACAAAACTATTTACTGGAGGGCTTTAAACATGGTTTAGTTTTAGGCACATTTAAAGTTTCCCAAGTCTGCCAAGACTTGGGAAAACTAAACATGATTTCCTAAGAGCAGCCTTTAAGCAGACACAAACCTTCTGAGCATGGAACCTTTCCTACAACAATAGGGTCCCTCCTTGGGGCCTCTTCAGTTGCAGTGTCTTTATGGATAAGCAGGTCCCTGATCACTGCGGAAGAATTAGGATTAAAGAAACATTGAAGTCTCAGCTCAAGCCCAAATGCCAGTTCTAGCAGGATTCATCTAGGCTGCTAAAAGCCATAGAGACTCCTGGCTATTAAATGGCTTTGCAAGATCCAGCCACTATAGTTCCTGGTCACTCTTTCCAGTATGAGAGGAAAAATATATAGGTTCAGGCCCGCGGGGGTGAGCTATGGGAACTCGGATCACTCAACACCTCTGGGACAAGAGCCTGGCTCCATTTGCTCAGAGCCTCAGAGCACACGTTATTAAAGTACCCACTGGCATGAGAGCTACAGATCTCACACTATTAATAAAAGCTAACGTTCAATAAATTATGTGTCTGGCAGACAAATACCAAAACTTTTCCTAGACCCCATCAGTTAGGACGCGTGAGACACCATGGAGCTTATGTGCACACGGCTTTGTAAGAGGTGACTTCTGGATCTAGGCTACACCTAAACTGTAGGGGGGGAGTTTGCCATGTACATGTCTCACTGCCATGCCATGAGCCAAGAAAGTGCTTCAGCCAGTGCGTTTGCTGTATACTTTCTTTGCAGCAGTAAATAGGCCCATGGGGCTCGCTAAACAGAATGATAAGACCTAAGGGCTCGTCTCCCCCTTGGCTTAGGGGAACCATCAACTCTCTCATGTCCCACAGTCTTTGTTAATGGGAATTTCATTCCAGCTGCAGGACCTTTCCAGGGTGCTAGCACTCTTATCTCCACAGAGACAAATTTTACTTCAAGAAAAATGGTGCCCCTTCCCTTCCAATGTGTCTGCCAGCATCCAGAAGCATCCGGAAGCATTGGGAAGGTATAGCTCAGGGCTCTGGGTGACAAGGTGGCTCACAGAGTCTGCCCTATGGAGTGTTTTGGAGTGCAACTGGCCTGCAGTCATTATGGGGATGGTGATAACTTTCCTGGGAAATAACCTGAGTAGTCTCCGTAATGAAATTCCTTGCAGGAGCCCTGAGAGGCCGGCTAGTACCAATCCGTTCTAGAGTCAATGAAAGCAGACCTCACCAAGCGTGAAGTGGAGTGCTTTGGAGTCATGTTCTGACATGGCATTAAACAAAGAGGAACAAGCCTCCAACTTTGATTCTTCCTCAGTACCTCTCAGAGAGGACAGCATGCTCATCTCTTCTGTGGATTGTCACTTGTGCGACTTCTGTCCCTGCAGAGGTCAACCAGCAACATTGCAAGTGGTGACCAGGGAAGATAATTTTATGTCATTTTAGATGGAAAGGGAGAGTATAAGATCTGTGATGAAGTTGGTTTTGTTTCATTTTATTTTCCAGGAAAATAAAATTTTGGCAAGCCAGAATTCTGTTATGAAGTAAACATTGTGGCCCAAGCTGACCACAGTGAAATAGCAACCTCTCCCTCTGGTCTTATTTATCCTTCTTCTTAATTGTGTGGATAAGAGAGCCAGTTTCCACATGGAGCTGGTAGCTTGCCTGGCCCAGCCTGTCTAAATCTCATATCTCAATCCTTGGCAGAGATGTGCACTACCATTAAGCCTTTGAAATGTCAACTGAGGCAGACAGACACCGGGCTGCAGATCTGAGGTGCCAGACACCTGCTTTCTGGGCTCCAAGGTGTGCTTTTATGGATCTTTGCCCCACCCACAGCCCTTTTCCAGCACATACCTGTCTTCCAGCGCAGTTAGAAGCACTGTGTAGATAGATTCCCTTCTACTCTGAGCACCTCCTTTCCTGCCCTGTGGATTTCCCTAACCACTTGGGTAGAGAGGGGATGGTAGGGGAGGGGGAGGGCTGTGCCTTCACTTGGCACTAATGTCCTCAGATCCTCTGTTGGCACCCATGTCACCTAAAGCAGTGGGTCTCAACCTCCTAAAGCTGCGTCCCTTTAATACAGTTCCTCATGTTGTAGTGACCCCTCAACCATGAAATTATTCCATTGCTACTTCATAATTGTAATTTTGCTATTGTGATGAATTGTAACGCAAATGTCTGATAGGCAGGATACCTAATGTGTAACCCCTGTGGGGGTCGAGGCCCACAGGTTGAGAAGCATTGTTCTGAAAGCCCTGGCCTTTCAGAAACAGAGGCCTTATTGAGGCACCTATCATTGAGCACCACCTCCCATAATGGGAAAGGTTTTTAACCAAGAAGAAAAACTAACCTGGAGGGACTGTAGGTCAGCACCAAGCTGACTTCATTGACAGGTGATCATCTTGTAAGCTATTTCCATCTCTTTTCAATCACAAAGAATTTTTCTAAATGTTTTCACTTACCTTGTCTAAGAAAGTATTGGGAGGATGACTACTGAGAGAAATATCAGTGGTTTAGAGCAGTTGTTATTGCAGATTGCCCAGGTTCAAGTCCCAGCACCCACATAATGGTTTGTAACTATCTATAACTCCAGTTCTGAATAATCTGATGCCCTCTTTTGACCTCTATGGGCACACATATGTGATACACATACATACTGCTGTCAAAACATTCATACACATAAAATCAATGAATCTAAAAACAAATAAAACGAGTTACTTATGAACAACAACTACTAAAATCAAACAGAGCCGAAAATTTCAACAGGGTTTTCAGGGATTAAGTTGGCAAGCAGAACTTTCTTTTGGGGGGTGGGGTGGGAGGAGAGTTCTTTATGGTTGCTTATGTGTCACAATATTTCAATTTAGAACCCAATACAGTAAATAAAAGCTAACATTTATTGGGGGTGAGACAGCATGCTAGGAACTAGTAGCTCGAGATGATCTCAATCATACTTAGAACCGTGTCTCAGGTAGGAGGAGTCATTTTGCAAAGGGAAAAACTAAGAGCTGAAGGCACAGACAGACTACCTTTCTCTTAGGAGACAGATATTCCAGGAGCTTTGGAGCAGTAACGTAGCATAGAGTCCCATTTGTGGTCCAACACCCAGCTGAAACTTCTCTGAGTTTTGACAAGTTCTATGCTCTTAACCAGATGCTAAGTCACCTCTCCTATGTCCTTCGTTATAGTCATTTTAGTCTTTATGAAGAATGTTTTGTGCCATGCTGGGTGGTGGTGACACTTGCCTTTAGTCCCGCCCTCGGGAGTCACAGTAGGCAAATCTTTGAGTCTGAGGACAGCTTGTTCTACAGAGTGAGTTCCAGAACAGCCAGGGCTACAGAGAGAAACCTTGTCATGAGAGAAAACAAAACAAAACAAAATAAAAAGAGAGAGAGAGACAATATTTTGCAGTGATGGTTGCAAGGTTTAGGTGATATAATCTACCTTCATTAGTGTCTAGCACTCATGACAACATCACAGTAAACATTGCTATCATTGTAAATTATAACAGCATTCAGACTGTATTGCTATTTTATAATCCCTCTGATGTATTTAACACAGTATCTAGCATACAAAAATCACAATATTCTATGATCATTAACAATTATGACAAAATTCAGACTATATGACTATTTTTCCCAGTGAAAACTAGAATATGAAGACATTTTGATAACCCTTGAAGGAACTGAGCAAGAGTACCCAACCATAGATAATTAATACAATTGTTGTTGGTGATGGGCACCCCATAAGCTCTTTCAATGCCCTTCATTCTTTGATTTCAGCGTGCTGTAGCCACTTTTTTTTTTCCTTTGCAATGTTCATTCATGGCAAGTCTTGAAACTAAAAAGTCAATTGAAAAAGTAGCAAGTCCCTTTAGACTTAAAATAACAAAGAAATACAATAAACCTCTTTGTTCTTAAACACTAGGGATAATCCTACCTTGTCCAAGCCTCATAGGGCCTGAGGGTCAAATGAGATAGCAAGCTTGAAGACCTTCTGACAGATGTGTACACTAACCACAGTGGTGGTGTTTGGACAAGACAACAGATGGGAGAAATACCAAGTTTACACAAGCCACAGACATTGTAGGCCTGGCTAGCCCATGCTGGGAACCTGGGACACAAATGTCTGCAGAATGGAAGCCAGGTTGAAGGGGTGAACAGCTCTGCTATTTGGAACTGAGAAGGGAAAGTCCATGGAAAAACAATAGTAGGAAGAGGGGCTGCGTGAGGAGCAGGTATGAGCATCCCATCCCTTCCGGTCATTGCTTCCTTCTGCACAGCTGCAGATGGTCCTGCCCTTAGATGACCCTGCCTGAGGGTCAGCCTTCCCCCCTTGGAAGGGGGAGCACAGTGCCATGGTTCTGGTTGCTATAGTAAGCCAGTGACAAATCTCTTGGGGAGCCTCGGTCAGCAGGCAACTCATTCCAGCCAACATTATCCTGCCACCTCCAAGCAAACTGTGGAATGTGTGACTTCAAGGGAAGGATTAATGTGTGTAAAGTCCCAGTCAAACCCACTGCCAAAACAGTCACAGAAAAGCCCAGAAACACAGAAGGAGCCCTAAGCAATGGGCCATTTTCTGTTAGCTTTTCACCAGTTACGTGAACAATTATAGGCAAGGGGACATACACGTTAGATGCTTAGCAGAGTTTCAAAAACAGGTAAAGAGCTGAAAATGTTTATGTGACTCTCTTGCCAGCCAGTCAATTAAGAGGGAAGAAGGATCTTTTGAATAGGGTGATTCAAAATCTCAGTAGCATCGCCAACCAAAATACCATCCCAGGGCAAGCTCCCTAGCCGGTGTCTACAGCCAAGTCATCTAGATTCCTTTTATCTGCCAAAACTATGTGTGTTAGAAGACTTGCAAATAGGCTCATTTGTTAGAATGGAAAATTGTGATTTAGTATCCTTGGATCAAGCCAGATTAGCAGATGAGAATGCTCTCTAATGATAAATTATGCTAATTTTGGTTTTGTTGGTCAAGTGAGATGTTACTTTGTATTTTACAACCAAGTTCGACCATAGGAGTTACCAAAGACCTTCCAATCAGATTTCTTGGAGAGTTTGTCTGCCAGAATTCCAGAACAATTCAGCAATAACAGTTGTCTCAAATTTCCCTTTAATAAACAAAGTTATCTTGGCAGGTTATGCTGTTTTCCTTGTGGATTTTTGCAAATCACTTCTAGCTTATTCAGATGCACTGCTTTCTAAGAGCTCTTGAATACCACCAGCACATGGGTGACGTAGAAAATACAGTAGTGCAAGGTTGACTGTGTGTAAGTTTTGAATGTTAATGTTTTCATTCTTTAGGAGTAATGCATGCACATTGTAGAAAGTATAGAAAATCATAAAAGTGGCAAATTACTATTTGTTTGATTGTAAGCAATAAAACCCCAATTGAAATCAGCTTAAATGGCTCATGTAATGAGGGAATCCAGCTGGACTGGATTGAGCTTCAGGCATGGCTAGTTCCAGGAACTCAAGCAGTGAGTATCTCCAGGGGACTACATTGTGGGGGTGTGAGACAGATAAAATTTCTGGATAGTTCACTATGAATAGCTCAAAACTAAATGAATGCTCATATTTCCATCATTTGAAATAGTCATAATGGGTTTTTTTGTGGTTGTTTGTTATATATTTTGCTGTCTCTTTTTTTCATGCAGGTTTACTTCATTAATACATAGTTTTAAGGCAAATAGACTTCAAACTGAGGTACATTGAAGAAAGGAATGATTGCACCTTGTCACCATACTGGCCTATGGCTCTCAGTTCCTGCAGGTAGGCTCTCAGAAGGACAAGTTACAAGGTAGGTCTCTAGTTACCAGTCTATACTGACAATACCATTCCAGCGAAGTTCCTCACACTGTGGACACATTCTGTGCCTGTGCTTCCAATGTGATCACAATACAATAGCTGTCAGCCAAGGTGACTAAGGCCTCTGGAGAAGTGATGCTTTTAATCTTCTGTGATGACATTCAAGCAACCGTGTGTGGCTAATGGCCTCTTATATTGACCACAGGATCTATACAACATACTACTTGAGTTCAGAGATGAATCCAGGCTGACCATACCCCTCAAAAGTAATGAGATCATGGAAGATTCAGATCTGATAAGCCCAATTAAAAACCCTTTACTTAGCACCAATGAGAACTCCTCATTCTCAAGCAAAGCCTGAGCTCTGGTTCCTTGGTGCACTGAACCAATGCCAGCTGGAGGTGTTGGCATTGCTCTAAAACAAGTTCTGGTTCTTAGAAAAGTTATCAGACTATGAACACAGCTTTAACTTTATTTCTTGTTTCCTTCTGATACGAATAGGATGAGAACTACTAAAGACAAGGTGGAGCTTGTCCCAATTGTAGACCAGTATCTATGAATTCCTACAGCTAGAAAAAATTGGCCAGGAATGGTGAAATCATTGTGGTTTCCCTGTTTCCACTGTGACAGAAATAAGCACAGGGTCACGGCTGCTTTCTCCCACCTTTTCTTTTCTTTTTTGAGTTAGTGAAGGTTTCCAACCATTGACAATTAAAATACTGGCTTTATTTCTTAGTTCTGATATTAATTTTATCAGTATGAGGTTGTAAATATACCCAAAGTTAGGCAGCAGCAGAGGAGTATAACCTTAAAGGAGTGTCAAGCTAGGGAGATGGCTGTGGCCTCATTAACCTCTCCTTGTCATCTCTATGCTGGGTGTGGTGTGCCACTGAGCAAAGGAAGGTAAGATTTTAAACCGCTTTCTATCTAGCCTACATAACTGTGGCCCTGCTTGTATCCTCAGACTTCAATAGCAAATCTATGATCCAATATGTTCATCTTGAAGATACAGCGGCAGAGGCACTTGAGAAAATCTGTGCTAATGCGAAATCTGTTGCTCACCTTCTGTGCTAGATTTCAGGCTCTTGAGAGCCAGGGGCCCATCTGTCCAATGCCCAAGACAACACACTTGTTAGTAGGCAGAACAGCGGGCTGTCTGTCACTGAAGAACTGTGCCCAGTTGCTGAAGACCAGTCCCCCATGTCTTCTCAGAGGGAAAGGGATCAGAAAGCTGTGCTTCTGATGCAGCTGAAGGCTCCACCAATATCTTTGGTCCCAGTGTTCTCCCAAACTACAGAATTCACAAAGCCTGCTAATGGCCATTCTGCTTTTGGACTTGGAAATCCCCAGTTACTATGTGTTATCTGGAGGCATCAGATGTCTGTTGGCTACCTGTGCACAATGTTAGCTACTCTAGTTGCTGGACATTTTACATGTCTCTCTTTTCTGGATGCAGGTCATGCTGGCCCTTTAGAGGTGTTCCTGCCACAGGAACTGAAGTGCCCTCCCTCCACACAGCTGCGGCACATTCTGCACATCTGTGATGCAGGAATTCATACCATGCACCTCCCAGAGCAGTGACTGGGCCAAACGGTGGCCCTTGGGCTACATCTGGTCTACTAGTGTACTATAAGGCAAAGCCAGGTATTCCAGCTCATTTTCATATTGTCTCTGGGTGTTTTGTGCCATAAACCCAAAGCCAAATGGCTGTGATAGAGACCATATGGCCCACAAAGCTAACAGGTCCTTTATGTAAAGAAAGAAAGGCCTGAACAGAATACATGGTAAGTGCTCAATTAATAGTAGCTGCTAATATCATCCTTGTCTGGCTCCTCCTCTACTCACAACCTTTGTCCTTCTGTGGCTTCTTTATTTTTCATCCACTTCGAGACAGGTAAAAACCAACATTTTCTTTTTCTTTTTCTTTTTTTTTTTTTTTTTTGGTTTTTCGAGACAGGGTTTCTCTGTGTATCCTTGGCTGTCCTGGACTCACTTTGTAGACCAGGCTGGCCTCGAACTCACAAAGATTCGCCTGCCTCTGCCTCCCAAGTGCTGGGATTAAAGGCGTGCGCCACCACTGCCCGGCAAAAACCAACATTTTCATACTTGATGTACTCAGTATAATTCCAAAGACTTCACTCCTGCCTGCTCACCAAATTATACACGTCTATGTGTTGGGAACAGTGGTTGGGCTGTGATTTCTTCACACATACCAGACAACTCTCTAGTGGACATCAACTTAGTGTCCCACAACCTAATGCTGCTCCGATACTACCTAGTGATAATTCAGATTTCACAGATTAGGGCTCAGTCTCACCACACTGTAAGTCAGTCCCAAGCAGTCAGTCGGCAGCTGTACTTCTGATTGGCCAACTACAGATCAGAGATTCCCATGGCCCCTGCTTTGGGTTTGATTAATTGGCTAGGATAGCTCACAGAATTCAAGGAAATACTGACTTAAGATTACTGGCATATATAATGAAGGCAATCGTAAAGGCTGGAGGTGAACATCCACTTATAAGAAATAGATGTACAGATATTGCACAGGTATGAACACTTTCTGGTCCCCTCCAGGCACCTCAATGTGTTCTACAATCCAGAAGCCCTCTGAACCCAGTGCTTTGGGGATGTTTCTAGAGGTTCTTTTATGCAGGCATGCTTGATTATATCATTGGCCACTAGCAATCAACTTGACCTTCAACTCCTTTTCCTCCCAGGGGTTCTGAGAGTAGGACTGAGAGTTTCAACCTTCTAATGATATGATTGGTTCCCCTGGCAACCAGTCCCTATCCTGAGGCTCTCAAGGAGCTCCCAGCCATCAGTCATTTCAGCAGCACACAAAATGACACATCACTTAAGGAGTTTCAAGGGTTTTTGGGAGCTGTATGCCAAGAACCTGGGGCAGAGACCAAATAGCTATTCATTATATCACATCCATGTCTCCTTGGTCCCAAGTTGGTCTTTTTATCTTGCTCTCCCCCAACTCAGCCCCACAAGAACTTACTGAACATTCATTCCTCTTGCTATACTTCTCAGATCTACCATTTCTCTTCAGACCAAAACTGCTATCTAATGTGAATTCTCTGACTGACGGAGTATGCTCACCTCTTTCAAATCCTTAGGGTCCCTGCTGGAGACATTTTCTTTTTTTTTTGGTTTTTCGAGACAGGGTTTCTCTGTGTAACAGCCCTGGCTGTCCTGGACTTGATTTGTAGACCAGGCTGGCCTCGAACTCACAGAGATCCGCCTGCCTCTGCCTCCCAAGTGCTGGGATTAAAGGCGTGCGCCACCACGCCCGGCTTTGGAGACATTTTCTTATCCCGCCATCTACTTGGTGTAATGTTATTGAGGATACAAGCAGGGCCACAGTTATGTAGGCTAGATAGAAAGTGGTTTAAAATCTTACCTTCCTTTGCTCAGTGGCACACCACACCCAGCATAGAGATGACAAGGAGAGGTTAATGAGGCCACAGCCATCTCCCTAGCCTATGTTGACTCTGTCACAGAACACTCAAAGCAGCAACAACAAAACTCTTGCACAGCTCATATCCAATTGTGTTAAAAGTTGCTGAGTTCTAACTCAAACTGTCCCAAACCCAGTTAGATTTTCAGAGATGGCAAAATGTAGCTCCGTACTCAAGGAGTTTGGGAATGCACAGAAAGCTGTTGCGGTGGGAGAGTGGCTGTCCTCGTCCTGAAGGCATGACTCTAATCACAGAAGGAAACAAGTTATGTTTCTAACATAGTATGCATTAGATAGTTTGCTCACAGAAAGCACACAAAACGGCATGGTGTTAAATGAGTTTTCTCTAAAAGAATCATTCCCTGTTAAGAAACTTTAAACCCCGACCCCGTGCAATAGAAATGCTGACCTAGCTTGAATAGAAATTAGCCCTGGCTAATCTAAATCTAGTTTAGGTCTATCTACTTTCTGGCCAATGTGTCTGTCCCTGTTCTTAAGTTCTTGAACACGACAAGGCCTGAAGTTTAATGAATCTCCACTCTCTGGAGTCCTATGGCAGTTCTTACGCATGGGGTGTATTTACTTTTGCTCTAATTGCATTGTAGGTCCCTGAAATGAGGATGTGCATTTTTGTGTTCCATCATTTTTCCCCTTTGCCTGAATATCTCTAAACTTCTGCATATATTTCTGAGTGACAATAACACGTGTGAGTGTTAACTGTTGGGTCAGTACCATGTGAGTGGCTCATAGGCATTCCCAAGATGATACTTTTATCATCACCACCAAAAATATGGAAAGTGGGGTGTACAAAGGTAAAAAAAAACAGTCTCAGAGCTAAACAAATGGTAAAGAGCTTGAAACTAGAGGATCTGAACATAGGCAGCCAGATCCCAGACCCCTAAACTCCCACAGGCAGAAACACTGAAGTATACAATCTCCTATAATAGCTCTTGCTCTCACTGAGCTGACCAAACGCTGCAGGCCTGGTATGCTCACTTGTGTCAGGAGAACACTTCTCCCCAGGATTGTTTGAGAGGCACAGGCATGAGCTTTCATGTGGAGAAAATGAGTATCTGCAGCCTCCCTGTGCAACCAGCTGAATGTCCACCTGTGTCCGTTACACATGTTGTTTTGGCAAAGGGCCCTGTGGTATTTTTTAAAAGAGAGGTGTCTCCCTTCACAATTGCTTTCAGAGGTGAGCCATGCGGAATCTTTCTTTGATCTTTAGGCATTAAGGAAGAGAAGAAGGAGCTGGTCACTCACATTTAGGAAGAAATTCCGTGAGAAATATTTGCCTCTGCAGCTCCTGGATTCTAAGTAGTCTCTTAATCCAGTGTGTACCCCATAAAAAAAAGAGCTCCAGGCATGCAATGATGGAAACATAGGTGTATGGGAACCCCCTGAGAAGGAATAAGATTAAACCATAGAAAACTACTACTTGAACAAAAGATTTTATCATTCATTGACATATTGACTTTTAAAAGGTTCAGTGCATTTGTCTATTTACAGTGATCATGTTTAGTGTTCTTGGAACTCTGATCCCATGACAGCTCTTTGCACTCATACTATTCCCAGTATGTATTTTATTGCACTTAGTTGTAAAAAAAAATCATACCATTTTTTCAAAGACACACCATATGAATCAGCTTTCCAGTGACTCCTTACATGTACGAAGAGATTCTTTTGATAGATTCCCATTGTGCCCAGTTAGACACAGACACGGTCGTTGCAGCATATTCATTTACATCTCATGTAGCTTTATTACCAAGACAGCCTAACTACCTCCTGATTTAGAAGGCCCATGCTGGGGTATATGGTATGGAAATAGGCCCAGAAAAAGAATGATATATTTAGGATATTTGTAACCGTGCTAGGTATCAAACATATTCACTTGCTGTTTGGAATAAATGGTCTAGTCTAGGCAATGCTAGGCTTCTCAGAAATCATTCCAGTTACATTTCAGATTTTAATTAGAAAAATACTTTGAGAGGTACAAAACAAACAGAGGTGGGTCCAAGTTTTCTTGGAACAACAGGAGAGTGGCTAATGCAGATTCTAGGCACACAATGGTTCAAGTATCATCTCCACTTCTTCACCATTTTTTTTTTTTTTTTTTTTTTACTGTCACTGGCAGTAAGAAGACAACCTGCTGAATTTCAAATGTCCTTCAGTAGCTGGAACGCTGCATTCTAATGCATTTTGATGAGTCAGATTAGTTATTTGTCACATGTGTTGGTAATGCAAGGAAATGTATTCAGTTCAGAAAATTAATCCAGGCAGCCAGCCATGGGCAGATGAATGAAAGTGACCAGAAGCATATTGGAACAGAAAGCTGAGAGGAATTCACTTTAAAGGCTATTTAGTAGCCAAATCTTTTTTAATATTAAGAAATAGGTATAAGGGGTTGAATACTCCATCTTTCTGTGAAGAAGGTAGAAATCCTTTCTTTGCCCTGGGGAATAAAACAGACATTGGAATAAGACCTCATATAATTTTCTCGTTCCTTGTATGTCTATGTCTCACTTCAGGACTTATATGGGTGACGGTAACCCATGGCGAGAAGGGATGAGGGGACACTGTTGCCAGCAAGCTGTTTATTGGAGAGTTGCAAAGTATTTAGATTTCCTTACATGGCTGGCTGGCTGGCGTCCTCTTGTTTTGGAAAACAAAACAAAACATAACAAAACAGGAAAACAAAAAAAGTCTGTGCTAGATTTTGCTCTGTCACTGGTCAAATATCGTACAGAACTGAAAAAGACATTGCCCTTCCCAGGCTGTTGAAATGAGATAATGTCACATCCCGAATGAGATCATTAGGTCATAATCTCATCCTCAATGTGATTTTCTTGGCATGTGTGAGCTCTGGCGGGTGAAGGGGAGGGAGAGGGTGAGCACGGGTTGGACAAAACTATTCCTTTAATTAAGCTTCTAGCCTCATCACCTTCTGTTCTGATCCTGTCAGATCTCAGTAACTTAGCAAGGTCAAGCTGGGGTCAGCAAATTACTCTGTATCAGCAGCATGTACTATGGAGACAAAGGCCTTTAGCACTAAGCAGGTGCACACTACTTTAGGGGCTTTTTTTTTTTTTTTTCCAAAGGAGCATTAATAAGGCAACTGTCCAAATTCTCTTTGAGCTCTCCAAAGGATGGTATGACAAAAATGAAGGTGGAGTGGTTCACAGTGAATAAACTATCCTGCAACTAGAATACTCCTGAGGACAAAACACCGTTCACAAAGTCCAACAGGTTCTAGAGCCAACTTAAAGAAATCCCATCCTCCTCAGACATTGGGAGGGTGTAAGTAAGACCATAATCGAGAGCCGGAGTTTAGAGTATCATCTCTAGTGAGCTAGTATTCAGTTACGACTGGGGTAATAAATACAGTTTCACTCCCAAGACCTCTACAGTTTGTTTTAATCATTTAAACAGACCAGAATCTGGTGGTGACTATGAATGTCATATCAAGTGATTACATCGTTGTGCTAACACTTGGCTGTGCTGGGAGTCCAGGGCATACCCTCTCCTCAGAATGGGAGCTGCTGCCACACGTGGCTGCTGTGGCTTGGTGCTAAACCTTGTCAGGGAATCCCAACATCTGGGAGACCTCAGGTACCTAGCTAGAGGCTGGTAGCATGTGAGCACCTTCTTTGTATCCTGAATCCTTTGCCTTTCAAACTTCTGGGAACAAATTTCAGAATAAGCATTCATCCTTCAACCTCTTTTGTTCTTTTCAGGGTGAACTGAATTTTGGTTTAAAAAAGTATCCTTGCCCATGACTTCCACTTGTCTTTGGGAAAGTAGTAAGGAAGGAATAGAGTCCATGGAGAAGGAAGCATAGGGTAAATCATGACTTCGAACCCCATGTCCCTCGCCTTTATTTCATAGTAGCTCCACGCTGTGCAATGCACACATCAGCAGTAAGGGCTGCAAGAACATATCTGTTCTTTTGCTTTATTGCTCCTGATCCATTTTGATCATGCTTCCCTTGGCCTTGGGCCTCTCTCTTGATTTAGTGTTAGCCTGTGCGTACCATTCCCACATCCAAAAGGGAGTCACGTTAGAGTGAAGACTATTGGCTAGCAGCCAGACCTTCCATATGGGAATTTAGAACCTCCCAGTTAACAGGTATCATGTACTCTTGTTCTAGAAATTACTTCTAGAAACCTGGAGAAGCGGAGGAGGTGATGAAAACAGACACATAAAACATCTTGCTTCCTCCTGCCCCCCCCACACATACCTGCTTTCTCTCTTAGCTCCTCCTACTAATTTCTACTAGCCAAAGCCAACCAAAAATCTTGTAGTAAGGCTCCTGTTGGTGCCTTGGTATCTTGGGGTGTCGAGGGGAGAAGCTTTAGGGGTTTACAGTCACTAGACTCTGTCTATCCACTGTAGACTGTCATGCTAGTTTGTTATATTTCTGGATCTGCTCAGAGATCCAAAGGGCTACATTAAAAATAAACACAATCCAGAACAGGAGGACAAATTTTATTATGCCACATAAGTCTATAGATTTAACACACGCTCCGCCGAAAGCCCAGTGGAATTGAGTCAGTGAGAGAGGGGTGTGCTTTATAAAGTTAGCCTTTGTTCTTCAAAAGTATTTCTTTTGAACACAAGTTTGCCTACAAAGCTACTTTTACATTCTAAAAAGTCCCCAATGTATGACCACCAGCTCCAGATGTGTTAATAGTACTAACACAGCTCACAACAGGCTACTTGAGTTATTGAATAAAAGAACTCAACAGGCAGCTAAGCCTTCCGACCACACACTTTCACCTTGACATGCTCTGAATCAGCTTTCAATAGGCATTAAATTCTCCCCTTGTTTTCTTTCTCTGCTGCAGTAGCTGGAGTGGAGACATTTGAATAGCTGGACTACTAAGTACCCTTAAATATAAGTCTTTTAAGAAATCTCTGTGTGGATGTGAGTTCTATATGGAAGTAATGTCCAAGGGAGAGATTGAAACATTTGAAATACTGAAATGAAAGGCAGGTGGATTGGTTTTAATTCTAGTCTATTATTTCTGACTAGCCCCACAGGCTAACCTTGGACAAATTTCTTTCCTTTTCAAAGACTCATATTTGGCCATTCCAAAGGAAAAGTAGAGTCCCACTCTCTAAGAGATGTGGACAGGCACATCTGCAATCTCAGACTTTGATGAGCATTGGCAATCCTTTGGGGCTGATGACAGGCAAATTTGTCACAGGGTTTGCTCCTAGATAGTTGCTTCTAGAGGATTCACCGACTCACAGTTTAAGAGAAAACCAAGCATGAAGAATAAAACTCATACTAAATGATGCCTATGTTTCTGCTGCCACAACAACCCAGGAACCCAGATTTCACGGCTCACATCTTAATGTTCACATCTGCACATTTTAGCATAGCTCCATGTCCTACTGAAGTTTACAGCCCTGTCCCAAGTGTTTCATGGTGAGTTATTTACTTGGTGCGACAAGAAAGGGATTAAAAGTGTACCTAGTTACAAAAATCACATCCTTGTCTTCTGCAAGTCCATGTGACACACCAGAAGGAGCAGAAGAGTGATGGCTCTGGGACCATATCCAAAAGAGTGAAATTGAATCTCCTTTGCTCTTCCTCAAAGCCTCTGGCTGCTGAAGCCCATTTTTCATCCTTCTCAATATTTGTCCGACTGATACATTAATAGATTCATGTTTTTTCACAAGATGCTCACACACCACAAGCGTTCAGGGAATTCCTAGATCACTCTCCATTTTTCCTAATTTAACATTGTCTGCAAGGTAAACCACATAGCTTTGCTTTAGGATCACTCGTGAGACTTATTTTGTATTTACAGGTTTGTTTTTTAACTAGGACTGTGGATTACAAAGACAGGTACAGGGTGCCACTCTGCCAACTGCACAAGGACACAGAGAGAATGGATAAGATGAATTTATTCATGTTAAACAAAATACAGAAATACTTGCCCCAACAGAGAAAATATTAAATAAGCAGGTAGTCAATAAACCTGCTCTTTCCACCCTTATACCTTTATTCAAGAAAAACAAGGTCTTCAAAACGCTGATCTCCTCGAGGGCAATTCAGTTAATGGCATTCAGTTTTTCTTCATTCAGATTTACTTGGAGGAAGCCTCTGTGCTGACTATGGAAGCAGCAAGTTGAGTGAGCAGAAGAACTCAAGGAGTTCAGGGGGAAGTGTCAGAATGTGAAAATTAGAGGAATAACAGGAAAAGAAGCCTGCACTTGCCAAGTGTTGAAGCTTTGTAAAGAAATCTGTCCCCAAGTCGTTTGCTTCTCTGATGGGGTAAGATAAGGGTCTCCTTGCTTGTAGTCAGACTTTCTAAGGACCATCACTTCAGGGTAATGTGACTAGAGTATCTATCTGTTTCTCAGCAGAAACCTGGTTCCTGGAAAAAATTCAGCCATGTATTTAACCGCTCTGTGAAATGTTAATCACAGGTCATCACGAGGACATGATTCCTACACATCTGATTTCATTCATTCCTGGGAGATGCTCTTCAAATAGGTACAGATACCTGTGGTAGGTGAGTTGGATTTAGGTGCCGTGCTACAGTGGCTTTGTTTTTCTTCTAGTGCATGTATTTTAATGTGTTTAGGCTGACAGAGAGGATGACAGACAGGCTGACTGTGGGTGTTGCTAAGTGCTGAGGAGTGGGAAGAGTAGAAAGTTTGCTTGGCATGCAGGAAGCAGGAGTTGGGGGCTGGGATTGTGAGTCAAAGGGATAATGAAAACCAGTGTGTGGATGAATGATTGAGATGACCTCGTGTTGATGAATGATGTTGTGATCGGACTTGAGGGCTCTCAAAGGCAGCCCAACCAGGTTCTAGAACTGATCCCCATGGGCTGAGACTTGGTCACATGATCCTTCCTTCCCTCCCTGTCTCTACTTAGGGTCAGATCTGCTTCACAGACAGATGGCTCTCACAGTCTCTCCTGGTGCCCTCCCATTTTCTCTTATGGGCATTACTTCTAGCACATTGAATCCCATCTTTTCCTTTGGTTATTCAAAGGTTTGGGTCAATGCATATAAGAATACTACACCATATTGTATGTATATGCAATTATATGTTTATCTATGTTCTATGTATATGCAAAGTATATATTTAAAGTACACTGTAGTGTAATATTGGAATCTGTGCTTTATCACTCAGCTGCTGCTGGTCTAGCCTCTCACTCTAGCCACTGCTGCAGTATCCAGTGTCATGTAGCTCCCAACGTCTTTGTCCAGTTCCAGCTTGTATTACTCCTCAGAAGACCTGCTGGAACTGCTGCCACCCATGCTCACGTGACCTGGAAGGTAAGCAGTGTGAGGCCATCATAGATTAGTGGGGATGGGAATCTTGAGGTTAAAACCTATGTCCCATCATTTCCTAGAAAGTCCTAAGGCTCATGTCAAAGCAGCTTCAGAAGGTCCTGAAGATCCAGGGATAGTTGTGCACATCAGTGACCAACTCATCACCTTTGTCACACACCTATGTACTTGTATCCCTTCCTTGCCTCTCTTCCCTCTCCCCCAGCTTGGCTTTGCTTCTCATTTTGGACAGGTACAACTGCTGTATGAAAACTGCAAATTAATTAATTAATGTAGTTATTAGTAAGTATAAACTGTAATATTAGGCTGGCAGAGTGGCCAACGGAGTAGCCGGCGGCTAGGCAGAGGAGCAGGCTGCCTGGCCTGAGTGCCTTCACCGGTTGCCTAACTTATCCTGGAGAAAGAGCCCCGGGACCAAAGGTGGCCTACACCACCTATAACCTAAATTCTGTTAATTAATATAAGTTGTTATGTTAGGCCGGTAGAATTACCGGCGGCTTGGTGGGAGATTCGCCTGGGCTCAAGGGGAGTCTGGGAATCCAACAGCCCGGGACTGCTTAGACTGAGGGCCTATAAGCCGCTGCAGTCTTTTCCCCAATAATTAAACACACCAAGACCTTTTAATATTTTGCAGGAAGCCAGATGAACTGTCTTTGTGTGATTTTTCAAGGAAACCAATAACTGAGATCTTCCTAAGCTACATACTTGGCAAAGGTGCACACAAAAATAAGTATGCAGATATTTAAACAAAAATGTTTAACATAGTATCTAAAGTCCACTCATATATCACTTGATATTTGGAACCTCGTTTTAGGGAATGATTTAATAAAATATGCTAAAGTAATTTTGTTTAGACTCTACTCTCTGGAAAAAATAAAATGAAATAAGTGTTATTATACCATTGAATGAAGATGTCAAATAAGATCAGACTTTTTGCTTTTGTGTGTTTTTGTACCCACCCAGCAATTATAGGCCTCTCGGTAAGCATTTTTGCTCTACTTGTAAAGATATTTTAAAGTTTATCTTTATAATCATTTGGTTCCAGTTTTTTTCCTGGAAACATTTTCTCAGGTGATAAAAATCACAGAGCATGAATTCTGGGTGGAAGTCAGAATTCTAAAGATGCCCTCAAAACTTAGTATTCCTTGGTTGTAGAATCAAAGGCTAACTTAAGAATTGTGAAGGAGATTTACAGATGCAATTAATATTACTAACCAACTGACATGAAAATGGAGCAGCTGTTCTGAAATGATCAGAATGGGCCCAGTGTAGTCCCATGAGCTCTTCAACAGGAGACAAGACAGAGAGAAGCGGCAGATGGGAGAGTGGAAAAGAGCAGGAGGCAGCATCTGAGGAGAGCAACATGTGAGAGAGATTCAGCCCTCTGCTGACTTTGGCGATGGGGGTGCAGTAGACATGAGAACTTGGGGGGCTTCCAGAAGCTGAGAATAAATTCCTGGCCAACCTACAGTAAGGAAAGAGGGACCTCAAGTGAACAGTCCCATGGATCTGAGTCCTGCTGGCAACTTGAATGACCTTAGATTATCTCCCAGAGTCACCAGATAAAAGCCAGAATTGGCCAGTCTCTTGAGTTTTTGTCCATGCGATAGCCAGGGCAAAGAAATTGCCCAATGATAACTGGGCAATAACATATTTGTGTGTGTTACATGTGTGAACACAAGTGGATGCAAGTGTGTATGCACATGTGTACATAAGCATTTGGAGACTACAGGTGTCTCCTTGATTGCTCTCTAACTTATTTTATTTTGAGATTCGTTTTATGTGCACACGTGTATTGCCTACATGAATGTATGTGCACCACATGTGTGCTTGGTACCAGCAGAAATCAGAAGAAGACATTGAATCCCTGGAACTGGAGTTAAGGATGGTTGTGAGCTACCATGTGGGTTCTGGGAACTGAATTCTGATCCTCTGCAAGAGCAGCACGTGCCCTTAACCACTGAGCTCTCTCTTCACCTGCTACCTTCCTTTTGAGACAAGGTCTCTTACTTACAAGGCCTGGAGTGTGCCAGATGGCTGCACTGGCTGGCCCCTGACATCTTGTTGTCTCCACCTTCACAGAAATAGGATTACAGCCATGTGACCCTCATTCAGCTTTCACATGGATGCTGCGGTTTCAAATTCAGGTCTTCGTGCTCATGCGGTAATTGCCGTAGCTACTAAGCTATCACCCCCAGCCTCGTTTTTGTTACTTTGAACTACTATGTTTTTAATACTTATTATGAAAATCACGGAATCATTCAACATGGCCACACACTTTTCATCAACTTATAATGTGCTATAACAATTTACACTGGAGTTTTCCATTGCAAATGGAAGTGGGTACATGCAACCGGAACGAAAAACAAAGTCCTTCATAGTACAGAATTGTAGCTCTATGGATTTCTTTAAGGACAAGTGGCACACACTGGAACTTTTTGCAGCCATAAAGAAAAATTAAATTATTACATTTGGAGGAAAATTGGTAGAGATGGAAATTGTCATGTTAAAAGGGGGGAAAGAACTTGGAAAGGCAGATAATGCAGATTTTTTTCTCATATGCAGAATATATAAATGTAGGTAAAAGTACATGTGTATATATGTGTACATGTGTGTGATGAAACTATAAGGGGAATCATAAGAGGGGAGTAAGAGATTGTAAGACAGTAGGAAATAGAGAATAGTGGAATCCATGTGACATTAAATCACAAAGGGGGCGTTATCTGGAAAGGAAGGGAAATGGTTAGAGGTGGAAAAGGGGATAAGGGAGGGCCGTGGGGTTGGACAATGAGTTATAATAAAATGTAAGGGTACACGTGTATAAAAATATCATAATGAAACTCACACTTAGTATAATAACATAAAAATTTTTAAATGGTGTGTGTTTGTGTTTGTGTGTGTGTATGAGCATGTATGCTGTTTTTCAGCCCTTGAGAACTGAAAGTTATAGAAACTACTTTAATCATCTTGACCATTTCTTTATAAGGAAACTTTTGGAACAATATTGTGAGGTTTATATATGTGAAAGGAGTCTAGAGTAGCCAGGTGGGAGTAAGCTATCTGAAAGGTCACAAAATTAGAAAGACAGCCCATGCCCTTCAGCAGGACTAAGTTGGTGATTCAAAATCATTACCTCCATCACCGTCCAGTGCTTCAGCTGGAACCTAATTGTGTTTCTTGTCTCACTAGCTGCATTTTCCCAGTCTTAAGAAAGAAGGAGAAAAATTGTGAACCCCTTCACTCCCAACCACCTTCAATTTGGGAAACGGTATGAGTAACTGTTCTTCTAATATGAGTGCAGGCTGCAGATAGTGAGAGCTAAAGAAAAAAGTATCTCATAGTTAAATTTTGAGTTGTTTTTAGGAATCAAGAGGGTGTTCTGGATCTAAGAAGATGTTTTTAAAATAGTGGTGCAAGTTAGTATGAAAGCTGAGTCAGATATAGAACTTTAAACTCATGGAGATGGTTAGATGGTAGAATGTTAAAGTCAGGGGCCAAATATGTATGAACTGGACATTGGGAATGTATGCTGGGCCATTTAACTCTCATAAATGTGGCATATTTATTTCTTTTGTTTGTATAGTATTTACTGTTATAAGAGAAGGAACCATTTGTTGGACTGAAAAGGGGAGCTGTTGGGGGGAAAAGGGTGGAAGGGTGGGACAGGAAGGGGGAATAGGGAAGGGATTGTGACTGAGATGTAACTTGAAGAAATAAAAAAATAAAGTATTAAAAAAAGAAAAAAGTATTTAAAAGAGGAGTAATAAATATGGGAAATTCATGTGACAGTCAACCAATGATTGGTATATGTCCACAGCAGAATAGGTTGTCATTCTTTTACTGGGACATCTAGAATGTTCAGGCATGGTGACTGACTGTAAAGCAATCTCACTAGAGAACTCAGGGCTGTGTGACACAGACACAGAGTTTTTACATCTATCAAAGAAGCTACCAAAAGGCTGAACACAACTAATCAAAGCAGATTTCCAACAAGGAATCACCTAATTTTACAAGGGAATTCCCCAAACTTCATTCATAATACATAACATACTACAAATTCTCTGCGGTTTAGCTCCTTGTAGAACACTTCTCAGATATCTATGGAATGTGTTTCACTTTCAGAGAAATAATATATCATTTCTGAGTTGCTGACAACCCTGTCTCCTGTTTCAGGAACCACTTTCTTCAAAAGATGGTACCATGGTAGCAGGAAAGGAATGATTTCAAGTCTAAAAATAAGTGGACTTATAGTCTATAGGCATTCTTGATGAGACAACCCTCTAGAATAAATACCCCGGATCCTACAATAGGTGCTTGCCAGAAACCTGCCTAAAAACAAGATTCACTATAACAGGAGCTTAACCTGTTTAGGAGAATTCAACCCCTTCGTAAATTCACTGGGAATCAGCCAACTTAATATAGACTAACTGCATTCTGTGAAGCCAAAGGCTGAAATAATCTCAATGAAAAGTCATGAGGTAGGGAATGTACCTGGAGAGTTGACACTGAACAAAGAAAGTAAGTTCCTGTAGTGTGTTTCTGTTTGGTAGGGGAAGGGCTCTGCTGTCATGTTCTTCTAATATGGGTGCAGGCTGCAGATAGTGAGAACTAAAGAAAAAAGTATTTAAAAGGGGAGTTGTAAATATGGGAAATTCATGTGACAGTCAACCAATGATTGGCATATGTCCACAGCAGAATAGGTTTTCATTCTTTTACTGGAACATCTAGAAGTTTGTATCTGAGTGTGGAAGTAGAGAAATGTGTACTTTCAACTTGTATTCTCAGGTTTATTATGTCTGTCTTACCAGTCTGAACACAGCCCTCAAGAGCACCTTGCCACTTCTGTCTTTCTGTCTCAATTACTACTATATGTTAGGTGCTTAATAAATGTTTGTTTGGAACATTGTTTGGAAAACCATGACCCAATCAAACTACAGAGTTGTGGAGCCTAGTCTCAATGGATACATCTATAAAACACTCCTGCACTTAAGGCTCAGGGAACATTTCGGAAGAGAGGGGAGGGAGAGTGTAAGAACCAGAAAGATGAAGGAGGAGTTTGCTGCAAGATTGGGTCTTTTAGTTATATCAGAACTTATTC
>CAJQZJ010014103.1:8203698-8251644 GCA_907164525.1 Lophiomys imhausi | reverse complement strand
CAAACTCCAAACTGGGTGGGGAAATTGCATGAGGACTCAACCACACACAGAGAACTTCAAGCAAGTGAGTGAAGCTGGGAGGAGATGTGGCCCTTTCCATGGAAGAGCACACCAACTAGTTATCCATGCCAAATGATCAGCAATGCATGCAAGTAACATTATATGGACTCAACTGGTTATAGTTAGGAATAATATACATATTGCACACATATATTCCTAACTATAACATATATGTATGCAACAGCAATATGTATATGTATACAATGACAATTAAAGAAGAGGCCATAAAGTAGACTGAGAGTGGGAAAAAATATATGGGAGGGTCTGGTGGAAGGAAAGGGAAGGGAGAAGCATTGTAATTAAATTACAGTTTCAAAAATAAACAAGAAAAATCTTTATCTTGGGAAAAAATAAATGTTTGGCAAACGAAGAGCAAATGGGACCCATTGCAAAAGAGAATGCCTTGGCTAATCACTGCTTCCCCTTTCCCATCATTTAATCCAATAAAACTAGTAGCTGCTTAAAAAGTACCAAACATCATCCCAAGATCCAAAGGCACAGAGGGAGAACATTGCCTTGTACTCACGGTGCTCACATTCTATTATTGATGACAGTCACTGACCAAATAATTGCAAGACCAACTTAAAATGACAGTGTGGGTGTACTCTATTATATGAAGTGTTTTGCAATGACATATTATTTATATATGACACAGTCTGTGAGGACATTCTTTGAAAAAGTTCCCAAAGAAGTAATGTTTGAGTTGATGTCCATAGAAAGGAAAAGAATTAGCTATACACAAAGAAGACAGGAATAACAGCGGTCCTCAAAGAAGGAGCTTCCCTGTGTGGTATCCACAGCCACAAAGAAGTAGGATACAAGCCACACACAGAAAGGAGGTCTGTGTCACTGGAGTTCAGAAGAAAGAGCAATATCCAGTGTGCCTGGGGATGGGGATGACTGCAGATCCAGATGGGGGGGTCTTCAAACCCACGTCTCATCAGGTTTTGTGTCTTAGTTGATGGCTTGCTTGCTTGCTTGCTTACTGAAAGGTTTTGAATGGGTAAGGGTAATAACTAGGAACAGTCCTGGGTTCATCTGGCAAATACGTAGAGACTGTGTTCAGGGATGGGTGGGGCAAGAATTGACAGGAGGATGACATTAGACTCCTGAGCAGAATGGCATAGAGGGGACCGCAGCTGTGCAGATGGAGAAAGGAGATAATTATAGGAGATAATATATTGGACACAGAAGAAAAAAGAAACAAGGTTATGGCTTTTGGAACTAGATCGACTTTTCTCTCTTAACAATTAACCTTGGAAGAGGACAGGGCTTCAGAGAGGTAACAAGTGAAGACCATGTGTTCATTTATAAAGATGCCAAATTTGAGTTTCCATTGTGATCTCTTGGAGCAGTGGTTCTCAACCCTCCTAATTCTGTGACCCTTTAATACAGTACCTCGTGTTGTGGTAAGCCCCAACCATAAAATTATTTTTGTTTGCTACTTCATAACTGTAATTTTTCTGCTGTTATGAATTGTAATGTAAATAATTTTGGAGATAGAAGTTTGCCAAAGAGGCAAATGTGACTCACATGTTGAGAACTTTGGTCCTAGAGCATTCTGAAGCCCAGAGATGCAGCCCAGCCTGGAAATTCACATTTATAAAATCTCTGCTAATGATTGAGAAGTGAAAGCTTATTGCCTGGATAAGGTCTCCAGGAAGAAAATGCAGAATGAGTTGAGGATTTAGGGTCTAGCCTTGAACTCCAGCTCTTGCTGACTGGGTCAAACATGATGAACCTCAAAGGAAGTGAAGTAATGCAGACAGATTTTAAAGAGAAAATATTCCCCTAACAGAAGCCATTTCATGCCTAACATGAAAGATAACTACAGAGTTGATTGAGTATCTTTTAAAAAAATTTTTATATATATTTTGGCCCCATAGATAAGACACTGCTAAGCAGTTAACCCCAAATGTATTCCCATGCTTCCCTTGTCAAATGTTTCTATAGAGAATATTAAAATAAAACTGTCACTTCCTTTAACTTCATTTGTTTAAAGTGGTACATGACCTATTGGGTTCGATGAAATATAAGCATAAATCAATGGGAGACTTTGAGAAAGCAGTCTGTACCAGGTAGAAGGGACAGCTATACCAATATAACAATGTCTTCTTCCATATCTTCCTTGTTTTCAAGCAGACAGGATGGGTGAGTGTACCGCAGACATCTTGTTATCATGAAGCCATAGACACTGGGCCAAATGCCGATGTGTTGAATAAGGACAGACACTGTGGGGCAGCAGCTCTCAAAGTGTGGGTCATGACCACTTTGGCAAACCTCTATCTCCAAAAATATGTGCATTATGATTCATAACAGTAGCAACATTACATTTATGAAGTAGCAACAAAAATATTTTCATGGGTGGAGATTACCACAATCTGAGGAATTGTATTAAAGGGTCACAGCATTAGGAAGGTTGACAACCACTGCTGTAGAGACTGTTTTAATGATGCCCTGGGATCAATACCAAGCTTCATCACTTCTGTGATGGCTGGTTTTAATTGTCAATTTTACACAGCCTAGAATCATGTAGGAAATGTCTCAATGAGGCATTGTCTACATTGTGTGGGCCTGTGGGGGATTGTCCTTATTAAGTTAATTGAGATTGGAAGACCCAGCCCACTGTGGGCAATACCATTCCCTAGGCTTGGAATCCTGAACTGTATAAGAATAGAGAAATCAAGATGAGCTTAAGCAATCAAGTATGTATGCATTCGTGTCTCTCTGCTCTTTGTCTGTGGATGTGATGTGACTAGCTATTTTAACTTACTGCCTTCATTTCCCCAACATGATGTAATGTAGTCTGAAATTTTAAGTTTAAATGAATCCCTTTGTCCCTTAAACTGGTTTTGTCAGGGTATTTTTATCATAAAAATAGAAATGAAACAAAAACATGACCCAAACAGAATTCTTATCACATAAGGAAAGCAAACCCCTATTTAGTTCAACAACTCTTGTCAAGCTTTCTGCTGCTTACGCCAAGCACATTTCTGTCCATCACAATACTCTTCAAACAAAAGGTTCACCGATTGCAAGAATCTCTGACATCCTTATTGGTAAAAATGGTCTAACAGTTGTTTTCTTGTATAAAGAATTGCTATGGGAATTTGAGATGGATAGGCCAATTTCTACTTGGTCTAACCACCAATTCCAAGGCTAATAGGCTCAGCATCCCTGGCTATGGAACTCTGATGCCCAAACCAAAATGCTTAAGCACCCACGAGACTCTCGTGGCTTGACTGCTGGGACACTGCTTCCCACAGCTACACCCATTTACAAGTGCGTAAAGTTCATTTCTAAGAGCAGAAAATGACTGTCTGAAAATGGACGAATGGATCACCTGTGAGATCTCTGAGAGCATTTGTTTACCTGTATTGAGCTTGCTCGATTCATCTTCTCAGGATAAAAATGCTCAATCATTTATGACGGCAAGGGTTCACTTCTTGGCCTTGTGCTGTCACACCTGCATTGCTTGCCTCCTGGGGAAGGGCGCACAGTTGGCACCTTCTACTATTAAGTCTGTGATGCTTTGCTGTCGTTGTGGAACAAAAGTGCTTCCTATTAGTGATAAAAATCACCCCATATCATTATTTGTCAGCCTGTTCCAAAGCAGCTGACAGATTCCAAATTCCTGTTGTAAAAGGCAGCCCTCTCCTGACTTATCCAGCACTTTTAGTTTGCAGCCAAACTGCAAATGCCATCCCAGCAGTATTAGGTGGCTCTCTCTCTCTTTTTTTTTTCCTCCTATGTTCATGACAAGAAACCAGAAAATGAAAAGTTGTGTGAAGTTGAGAAAATTGCAGAAACCTGGCAGGGGATGACTTTCACCTGGGCAATTTGTCAGTTCCAGAGGGATGTCTGAGGCGAGTTTTAAGAGTAAGAGGCATCCGGTTCTCATTCTAACTGGTTTGCCTGGTAATAATTATTGCAACATGGAACACGATTCCCAGCCTTGCACTGCACCTGCACAGGCCAGTAACTACAGCTGGCCTTCAGTATCGGTTAACACTGATGACAAAAGCCAAAGTGCTCTTTATTACAATGCGTTATCTTTCTAACTGTGAACGCTGTCTTCTTCTACATTCATCCCGCCATGATCATGCTTGCAACATGTACTCCTGTGGCCTCATGGGAAGGAGGTTTGGTACCTTTTGTACCTCCATTTTCAGGTTTTCTTTCTCTAGGGTCATGGGTGAGTTATGCTGGTAGCAGCATGAAGTGGCACAAACCACTCAGATGATAGGAACCATCTGTCATTCAAATCACAAGGTAGACACATGCTTTCAACTTTTGAAGCCTCACATTAGTCTCTGGTCCCATTGGATCTGTGGGGATCTCTAGATTAAGATAATACAAGTGAAAGATTAACTTTCTTTCAAGTAGTGGATTTGGAAAGAATATTAGGGTCAGGACCTCTAGACTTTAATCCTTTAGTCACCCATTTACAGACCTCTTTAAACCTCTTAATTGTGCCCTGTGCATGGAAAAATAACCCAAGACTGTCCTTCCTTATACTAACGCTCTGGGGATTAACACATGTTGGAAAAATCCCTCTACAAATGTGAAATGCTGTATGAATAATATCAAGCTACATGAGCAGATATCACTAAAGATATCCTGAGTATCTCGAGCCTGCTACCCCCTATGCAAACTCAGGCATGCATGTGTACACATACACACACATACAGACATCCACACATTCACACACACATGCACACATACATACAAACACACAAATACACATACATACACACATACTCACACACATACATACACATACCTACATACATGCACACATATGTATACACACATACATTCACACATGTACAGAAACACACACACACAGAGTACTGAAGAATTTATCGATGTTGATTTACAAGTTCTCAATGTGGGCTTACCTGATGGTCGCAACAAATACTGTTTGATCTCTTGAGGTTCTTCCTAGACCTATTAGCCTATAATTTTCTATGGATGGCATTCTGGTGAACACAGAATGAGGGTTGCCTATAATTTTCTATGGATGGCATTCTGGTGAACACAGAATGAGGATTGTATTTAAATGCTCCCCTGCAGTAAGGACAGAGTCTCTCAGTGTTACTGAGCTCTGGGCTTCATTTGTAACATGTGCTAGCATCGACCATTTTACAAATACTGTCTCCCAGAACTGTACTACTATGCAAAACAAACCAAGGAACTCTGGGAAAATCAGTGGCTGGTATAATGCAAAACCCAGTACTGAGGGTAACAAAATAGTTGGGAATTTTTTCCCGGCATGACATGTTGAGGCAAGAAACTTTAGCTTCTTTTAAACAGTGTCTTTCAATTCCCCTGTGTCAGTGGAGGAATCAGTGACGTGCACAGTTTTATTCATCAGTATGATGCCCAATTATTTGTAAAGGGTGAAAACTTTATGCCTCTTCCCAACATGATGGACATAACCTTTAAATATTGGCAATGGCTGGGATGTTTCATGTTATAAATTTCCCAAACATATTTGTGAGTTTTCATTTGCCATCAACTTCATGTTCTGCTCAAATTAGAAAGTAGTAACAATGCTTTGCTTGTCTCTCTTAAGATTCAAATTTATAGCCAGGAAGGATGCTTAGCTGTGCTAGAACAGCCATGTACATGCTAATAGAGAGTGTGGGCTCTGCTTTGGGCATTATTTTATTGTATCCTGGGTACTTTCTGTGTAGACTAGTCTGAAGAGACATTAGGGTTGTGCATAAACTCCTTTGATCCAGTATATGTACATTATTTAGTATAGTATTCTCATTCAAACCTCAGACCTAGTCACACAGAATTGTTTGGTTTCATGTTGACTACAAACAGTTAACAATCTTCACCAAATAAGCTACCAAATTCCTAAACTATAAATTTGTATAACAAAAATTACAGCTGCCTATTTACATGTGGCATGCAGTTTGAATATGCATTTATATATTCTGAGTACATATGCAAATGAAATTTATAATGACTTCCCAACAATAATTCCCAGTGCTCACTGGCTCTCTCTCTCTTTCTCTCCCTCTATCTTTTCTTTTATCTTCCCATCCTACTTCCTTTGTGTCATAGAAACATTGAACACTCTTCCTTGGAAATTGTTTCTACTCTTTTGGCCTGTCACAAGTATATAGAGTCATCTGTAATACTACAATGGGCCTCTGTTGAATTTATTTGATCACCTAATCAACTGCGTTTCTCATTTGGAGATACCTGTACTTGGTATACAGAAGGTTGGATATATGGTTTAAGGAACTAGTGGTAGACATGTGGCCTAAGCTCAGTTTGTCAGATGGCCCACCTAGAAGTTCT
This sequence comes from Lophiomys imhausi, assembly GCA_907164525.1. Classification (NCBI taxonomy): domain Eukaryota; kingdom Metazoa; phylum Chordata; class Mammalia; order Rodentia; family Muridae; genus Lophiomys; species Lophiomys imhausi. The sequence goes on along the minus strand of CAJQZJ010014103.1, from coordinate 8,245,266 downwards.
CTTAGAGTTTTGAAGAGATGAGGACAGTTTAGTGACCGCCATATGGGGCAGTTCATCTGCAACACACATGTTCCAATGTAGTGATATCCAAGGCATCATAAGGCAAGAGGGGTAACCCAAGAAAACTGTTGGCATAGTTGTAGTCATACTATTTCTGTAGTGTAACTAACCATTCCTTCAAAGGAAGTTCTTTTGGAGCATGAGTGAAGTGAGTAATTTGCAAACAATGTACAGTACCAATGCTCCAGGTCATGAATTAAATTAGGGCCTCCTCATCCTCACAATAGAGGAAGCTTGTTGTATGTTGTCCTTGATTTGACTTTTGCCTTCATTCTCTGTGTTTCCTATTCTGCAGTCATACTGACCTAGTCAACACAATTATTTTTTTCCAAAACCAAGTACTTCAATATGAATCAATTTCCTTGCATATATGAGCTTGCCTATTGTTCTAATCCATGTTAGTTAAAGAATCTAATGTCTACTCTGTTTATAGACACGAGAGACTAGAAACTCCTTTATATGCTAACTCCCCCAACCAAGACTTATCTGGTTACCCCAAAACCATGGAAACAAATTTGTCCTTGATCTGTAGACCATTTGATCATCGTTCTTATGTCAAATATGGAAGAAAAGCAGTCACTTCCTTTGATATTCAGTCTCTCTTGGATTATGTTCTCCTGCAGTAACAGACATTACATACCGTTTGTTTTGTAATGGTAACACTTTCTAGTAGTGGTCTGGCATGCTGAGAAACAGAATGAAGTACACAATGTATAGCTTACAAAAATAAACATTAAAATTTTCAAATATACTAATTCTCATACTGCTTCACTTAAATTACTGCATTATCTCAAATTATATTTTATAATATTAACCTTAACAAAAAAATATTAAAAGGTTGAAAATTGAACACATAAGTATTTAGGTGGTAAGTAAATTCACTATATTATCTCGTCTTACTAAACTGAATATTTCAGGTGTTTTACAAACAGCCAGTATCTTTAATAGCAGCAAAATAGCCAGTCAATATAAATAAAAAGTTTTGTCCTAATGGCAGATGTTTCCAGTATAAACCTATTTCCAGCCAGAAAAACTCACATGTTCTTTGGTGTTCAAAAAGTATTAGGAAAAGGGTGAGGTGAGACTGGAGAGATTGATCAGTGATTAAGAGCACTAATTGTTCTTGCAGAGGACCTGAGTTTGGTTCCCAACACCCACAGGGCAGCTCACAATTGTATATAACACCAGTCTATGGGGATCCCGTGCTTCTTATGACCTCTGACCTCTGTGGGCTCTTGCATGAAGATAGTGCATATACATATACTTAGGCACACAAGAATTCATAGAAAACTAAATATTTTTAAAAAGCAAAAAAGAGAGGTAGAGAAACAGGAGAGGAATTTACAGGAGAAAGTCAAAGTGATCCTCATTCACCTGTCTTAATTTTCAAAGGATAAAGATTTGAAGAATGCATAGTTGTGTGAGATCAGTAACTGGCATTGATAAGACAGCAGTTCTCAATAGCGAAGAAGAGGTGGACAAAGAACCATATGTTTAGAAAGGCCTTTATGAGAGGCAGAAGTATGGTCCATTTGGGAAAATATTACCATATGCATAATGCATTTGCAGAAGGTTTGGAGGAAAACATACTTCTCATGGGTTTATTATTTTGCTCAATAAAAGAAAGCCAGATCTTTTTTTTTCTGCAAATTTTTTCTCTTCCATGAATGCATTTGGAATGTGGTAATAAAATAAATGCATTTTGGCACCTTAGATGCAAGAAGTCATGGATTTTTGGACATTTTTTCCTTTATTGTTGAGATTATAATATAATCAAATCATTTCTCCCTTCCCTTTCCCCTCTCCAAACTCTCCCTCCAAATGTTTTCTCTGTTTTAAAAATTCATAACCTCTTTTCCCACTAATTGTTGTAGTGTGCACCTATGTATATGTATATACATATTTATTTCTAAATATAAACGTCTCAGTTGCTATAATATACTTGTATGTCTGTTTTCAGGACTGACCATTTGCTATTGGATAAGCAATATTGGTGCTTTCATCCCTGAGAAAGATTATTTCTCCTCCTCTCTGAATTCCATAGTTGCCTGTAGTTATTTGAGCAGCAGCTTCCTGAGCCCTTAGCATGTCTATTGCTGTCTTCCTCATTCTGTTTATGTCTAAGCAGCCATGTTGGTGAGATTTTACGGGTAAGGCACAATCTCACGGCAAACTCCCTGATCCTCTGGCTCTTATAATTTTTTCACCTCTCATATGAAATCTTCCATTGGCCTTAAGTGTGGGAGTGTTTTGTACATGTATCAGTTGGGACTGGGTTCTACAACTTTGCATTTTGATTGGTTGTGGTTTTCTGTGGTGTTCACTGTCTGTTGCAAAGATAAATTTCTGTCATAGTGGGTGAGAATTACACTTATGTCTAGGTATAAGGGCAAGTATTTCATGTCTTAAGGAATTATTCTGCTTTAGTAAAGTGGCAGTTATAGGTTCTCCAAGATTTCCAATGTTGGCTAGGTTTCCAGTACCAGGCATAATTTCTCTCTTGTTGAGTGAGTCTTAAGTCCAATCAGAGAGCTGTTGGCTACTGCCAAGGTGTGTGTGCTACTACTGCACCCTTAGGGTTAGTGCGACTTGGTGATTGTTGTGACTCATACACATCACAATTGGATAAGAGTGTTGGTTACTTCCCTCCTTTATAAGCTTGGCTGGCTCCTTCTGTCGTCATTAAAGCCAGTCCTAGCAAGGAGGCTCTCAGGTCATTTCCAGCTCGGGGGTCTCTGGGCTTTGTACCTGGGCCCTGTGTCTTCAGCAACAGGAACTTACCTTTAAGCTCTTAGAGGGCAACCAAGATAGCAATAGCCTGTAACATTTTGAGAGTCTCATGAAGAACCTGACCAACTCAAAAGAAGGCTTCTCATGGCTGGTGTTTTTGTTTTTGTTTGGCTCTAAGAGGGATCCTTGTCAGCTCAGATGAGAAAATTTTAATTTAAACTATATATGTATATTTATACACAGATTTATATGTATAATGGGATTTTTATAAATAATTAATACTGTGATTTCTTATTATTTTTTCAGACATCTTTACTGTTATTTTATGTTCCATCCCCCTTTTTCTATATTGATCTCCATCCTTTCTCTCAAATAGAACCCCCATTTTCTCATTTTCCTGTAAGTCACTTGTAGCCTGCTATTTCTCTCTGTTGCTCCCCCACCTCCTATGCTGGTCATAGTCCCCTTTTAATTTTCCTGGTTTCTGCAACTATTCCAGGATATATACATCTGAAGATTTGGAGCTAGGACACTCTGATGAGAAAGAATATGTGATGCTTGTCTTTCTGGATATGGATTACATCACTCAATATAGTCTTTTCTAGTTTTATCCATTTAGCTGCAAAGTTCATGATTTCATTTTTCTTTATAGCAGCATAGTATTCCATGGTGTATGTATGCCACATGTCTATTATTAATTTGTCAATCAAGGGACATTTAGGTTGTCTCCATTTTCTAGCTACTGTGAATAGAGCAGCAATGGTCGTGGCTGAGCAAAACATCTGTGAAGTAGGATGCATATGCAAAGGAGTTGTATCAAAGGGAAGACTTTTTTTGAGCTTTTTGGGAATTATCCATGCTGATTTTCATAGTGGTTGCACCAGTTTGAAATCCCAGTTGTGGATTTGTAAGTACTTTTTCTTTTTTTGTTTTTTGTTTTTTTTTTTGTTTTTTGAGACAGGATTTCTCTGTGTAGCCCTGGCTGTCCTGGACTCAATTTGTAGACCAGGCTGGCCTCGAACTCGCAAAGATCCGCCTGCCTCTGCCTCCCAAGTGCTGGGATTAAAGGCGTGCGCCACCACTGCCCGGCTTGTAAGTACTTTTTCAAATTGCTTCATTGATGGCACAAGGAGCATACAGAAGGAGTGTGTTTCATACAATGAAGCTTGTGACTTCAGTTCATATATGAACACATGCCCCGAGAACACCCTAACTACAGGCTATCCTTGCTTTTTACTCTCAAAGAATTTTTTCCTTTGTTTTTATTTTTTAATATGTGTGGGTGTTTTGCTCACATGAATATCAGTGCACCACATATGTGCAGTGCCCAAGGAGGCCAGAAATGGGCAGTGGATTCCCTGGGACTGGAATTACAGTGCTTGTGAGCCACCATCCAGGTGCTGGGAGTGGAGCCAGCCCCCTCTGGAAGAGCAGCCAGTGCTCTTATGCACTGAATCATCCCTCCAGCTCCCCTGCTCTTTCATTAGCATTGGTACTTTTCACAGCCAGTCACAGAGCTCTGCTCAGTAGCTTTCTAGCTGACAAAGATCTCAAGGAAACAACTGTGCCTACTGAAATCTGAGAACATATTCAAGAACTTAATGATTTCCCTGGCACCATCCTTGGGGGCCCCTTTCCTACCTTGACACAAGATAGAATAACACAGGGTATGATTCGTGAGAAATGTGGGGTCCAATATAAAACCAAGTTGTCTCTGATTTCACTTACAGCCAGCTTTTATTTTCTGCTTCATGTCTGCTTGTACACAGCATCAGGAAACACCTCCTGTTTGTTTGCTCTGCTCGGAGGCCTTTGCTCAGAGCTTTCCCCCTGGCTCATAGATATGTCACTTCAGGGCACTGCATGTCCTCAAATGTCAAGAGAAGAAAGGAGGTAATTCCAGAAACTAATTTTCAAATAAAATGGCAACATGATTGAAACACATTCCTCTAAATTCGGTATCAATTAAGTTTAATGGCCACAAGTCTTCTATCGATTTATGGAGCTGGTATATCATGATTTTTAGAGAGAACATTACTCCCGAGACAGCTCTCTAATTGAGAGAAGGATTCTACAGTGCAGAGACCTCCGATTAATGTTCTATAGAGATGATTTGCAACTTTCTGTTCTGATGGTCACTGGACCACGCATGCATGGACTTGAGTTAGCAGGTTTGAGAAATTTAGCTGCACTTACTGGAAACAAAGGCTGACAACTATATTCTCCATGACAGCAGAAACCAAAAGAAAGGGCGAATAACTGGCAGGGCTTTTGTTCTCCTGGTCATTTCCTTTATTGAAAGTCCTCCAGACAGTATGGAAATCATGACTAGAAGACACAGATAACTGTCCCTAAATGACAAGGCAGAGAGGTGGAAAATGGCCTGTGGCACTCACTGTCTTCGGGAGTGCAATCTTAGAAAGAAGGCAGACTTGGGTGCTAGATAGGGGTCCAATTGCTCATGGAAGTACTCGAAGTGGACAATATGACACGGTATTTATTATTGCCTTTAGGAAAGTTACTTAATATCCTAGATGTTCACGTCTCACACCTATGAGATCTCAATAATGAACGTCTGTGAAACATTGCACACCAGTACTTGGCGAGCACTTCTCAAAAGAGATTTAGTTCTTGCCACCACCCTCCCCCCACATGCACACATCTGAGAGTTTCCTTTTTGAGGAATGCAGAGACTTTGATATGATGGAATAACCTGTCAAGAGTAGGTGAGAGGGCTGGTAGGCTAGTTCGTGGGGTAAATAGCACTTACCACCAAACCTGATGACCTCAATTCAAACCGTGGGAACCACATGGTAGAAAGAGAGATCTGAGTCTTCAAGTGGTTCTCTGACGTCCACAGACTTGCTATAGCATATTGCCTAACCCCAGGAAATGAATAAACACATTATTACAAAAAAAAAAAAGAGTGGATGAGAGGAGTTGGGAATGGTGATATACACATGCAAGATTGTAAGTTCCAGGCTAGGCTGAGCTACATAGTGTGACTCTATCTCAAAACAAAAATAAAAATGCAACAACAACCATAGCAATAACAGCAGCAAACCAACAGAAAAGAGTAAATATAGGGTAGATGGTAGAGGGTGCAGGGTGGAGTGTGGAGGGGTCAGAGTGCGGGCTGCAGGCTGGATGGTGGTGAGTAAAGGATGGAGGGTATTCCTACACTATCTTCAGACCATTATATTCTACTTGCCTCCTGGCTTTTCTGGCATTATTGATCTTTGAGAATGCTCTGTTGCTGGACTCAGCAATTGCTTACAAACTCGGCTTCCTCTAAGAACTAACAAGGCAATTTGATCTTCCCAAGAAGGCAGGGTGGTGATTAAAATGCCGAAGCTGTGATCCAGTCAAGCGCTAAGAAGCCCAAAGACAGGAAACCAAGAAACCGAGAGAGATGGAAGTCCTGAGTGCCACCTTAGCACTTCACTTGTTGCCTTGGGCAAGATACTGATTGGCAAATTCACACTTGCCCTGGACAAGGAGAGGGTGATGGGTATTATGCACCATGCCTGGAGCTCTGTGCTAAGAAATGCTGTTTGATGTCTCAGGGAGATCTGGGTTTCAGACTAATCTCTCACACTGTCTTACATGTGAACTTGAGTAAGTTATCTCACTTCCCTGGGACCTAGTTTCCACCTGTAAAAGGAAAGGTGCTACGTTCATAAAATCATTTTGGGGGTGGGGGGAGTTAAATTAAAAGAATGTTTTTTTTCAACGGGCCTAATAGTGTGGAAGACATTAAAATTAAAATCATTGTCATGGTGAGCTATAGTAAAGTTTCTCCAAGGTTCTATGTCCTCTATAAAATGATTATAACAGTTCCCACTTTTAAAGGCATTGGGGAAATTAAATTAACCATTTCATGAACCTCCCAGTGGCCACTGACACAAATTAAGTTCTATATAAGCATCAGGTATTTATACCCTCTTCATTATCCTGTCTTCTGACCGTCTGTCCACAACTCTATACATGAGGTCCCTGGTACTGTCTCTATCTGTGTTCTAATACCACGACTGAATTTTCCAAAAAGTCTTGGTAACCAAATTTCAGATGGATATCATTACTTTCCAATGGGGTAAATGTTCTGTCCTTTGCCCTAATGGTCACAAGTAGCCACTTTGAGGCTAAGTTTAGCTTTCCTTAAGAATAAAACCATTAGCCTAGTGTGACATTTCTATCTCCTTCAGAAAGGGGAAAAGATGGCTAAAAATATGACTGGTCATTTCACACCTAATTGGCTTCCTCTTGAAGTAGTGTGCCTCTGTCTTTGTGTGCAGTCTCATTTTCACTTCTGGTCACCTTGTTTCAAGAGAAGTGGAACTGAGATTGAAAAATGCCGGTAGAAGGACATGATCTTGCTCAGAGGTTGAGGAAGATTCATGTTCTATGAGAAGCAGCAAAGAATAGGATTGGCAAAAGATTAGGATGAATTTGATAGTAGACCTCAGGAAGATGAGGGTTTAATAAAAACTCATTGTGTCAACATAACAGGCAAAACCCGAGAACAAGTGGATGCCCAATATCACCAAAAGGCAGCAAAAGGAAACTCAATCCTCACTGGCAGATCCTCCAGTAACTGTTTTCTTGGAAAAAATCCCTAATGCCAAAGATGTTTCTGTAACTGGGATTCTGTCCTTATATTTTAAAAGACTGAGCGGTTTTATGCAAGAAAAAATATGTGATTACATATGCATGTCTAACATGGGTAATTAAATTTCACACTTCAAGAGACAAATAAGTTGTTGAGTGATATCTGGAAAGCAATTCTTCTGAATGTATGTCATTTCACCACCAGCCAGCCTCCCTATGGGCCTTTGCTTTCCTGCTGGGGAGAAAAGAGAGGCTTGTCCAGAGGACCACTTAATAAGGCAAGTTCATTCTCCCTTGTACTAATCATCTCTTATCCCCGACTGAAGTGTGGTTGATGCTTGGAATCTATTCTTGGTGGATCCCAAACTAAATCTGAAGAAATAAGGTCAGTGAGTATATTTTGTTTTCTAGAATGACTTAGATTATCTCTCTAGATGTTCTGAACTCAAACCTTAAGATGGTTCAAAGCAAACATCATTTTCTCTTGAAGTCTTCTAGGCCTGAACCAACTGTTTAAGGGCCATCACTGGGACCTATGGTTTTCAAAAATAGAAGCCCAGGCAATGAGCTATGGCTTAGATTGTAAGCTTGCTAAAGGTCCTCGTTGGCTGCTTCCAGAAAGAATGGCCATGTTTATTTGGTTAGCCTTTCAGAGCAGAATGTAGTTCCTTATTAAAAGTAGGAGGTGGAAAGGAATTGGAAAAGAGATTTTTATCTCCCATAAAAGAAAATTGTATCTTTTGAAAAAAGATTTTTTTTGGAGAAGTATCAAAAGAAAGGCTCTTTGTAGGGGGCTTATAACGAAGCCGAAAAATATACGTTTGGCCCAACAAACAGCATTTTTGTATAAACTGTATCAACCAGGCCCAAATTGTAGGTTTGCAAGTAACATAAATACTTTTGCTTTAAGTCATTAAATTTCAGTCTAATTTGTTATGCTGTAATAGTAACAGTAAAAACTGTGGAAAATATCAACTTTATACTTAGAATCACAAAAGGCAAGGTTATATCCATATGAATATATGTGTATGTATATATCTCTTAATCTTCCTTGATTTTCCTTGATATAACAAAATTCCTGAGGCTGGGTAATATATAAAGAAAGGAAGTTTTTTTTAATAGCTCACAGTTTTTGAGATCTTAGATCCTTGTGCCACTATTTGCTAGTGATGAGGACCCCCCTGCATTGTCATGTCATGGTAAATGGCTTCCTGATAGGAACATTCATAAAAGGAGAGATTAGGTAGGAGGGCCAGCTGCTCCTTTGTTACAATCTGAACTTGAGGGAAGTAACTAGGGTCCTGGAAGAACCATATTAACCCTTTCTGAGGGTAGTATGTTTAATGATCTAACCACCTCAACCTATTCAGAGATCCACTCACTCAGCCACACTCTACGGGGGGCCAAAGCTCCAACATGTGAACCCTTGGGGAATAAATGGCATCCAAGCCATTGGGTACATGAGTAATGTAGATGCAAAACATGTGCAGATCCAGAAAAGGACACTAGTGTTATGGAGAAGAATCCCAGGCCTGTGCCTCTTCGATTTGTTGTGTTGCCCCACCTATTGCAAGGTCAAAGAATAAAGACTCTGCTGCCTATGACTGCCTAGACTCTCTCTTTCTCCTAGTGACAGATGACAGTGGCAGCCATGATTCTTCACTGCCATGCATGTTTACTTCTCATTTCCCTTCGCTGTGTGCTTCTTCCTGCGTGCCATGTGTTTCTCCTGTGTGTTGTTTTATAAAAGTAAAATATCTCAGTCATTTAATTTTACCAATGCAAAATCAGGAGCCAGATGCTGGGATGAAAACTTGCTAGGTCGGAGAGGTTCAGAAAGCACCCAGCTGATGTTCCTGTTCCACCAATGTCCTAGCAAAAAGCCCTAAGCTAAAAAGCCAGGAAGAACTTACAGGATGAAGCCTAGGAGGAGAAATGCCTAAAGGACAAAACAGTAAGGAAGAACTCTAAGTGAGAAGAGATTTCTGAAGGAGAAAACCTCTGAAGGAACCCAAAATTCCTTCACACTGTCACAAATACCCTCAGCTCAATGTCCCTCCTTTCTGTTTAATCCCTGTCAGCTGGTTCCTTGCTCTGCCTCTTGACCTAGGGTTAACTTTATTTGATCCTGTGTACAGAAAACTCTTGGAATAGAGGTGTGTGCTTAGAGGCGAACCACACCATAACCATTTGTTCACTGTAAACAGAAAGCTCTAGGATTAAAGGCTGAGCTGCTCCATAATTAGACACAGATTTTTCAGTTCACAAACCGGGGGTTCACAATGTGATCAAATATTCTGCAACACTGATGATATCATCCATAGTGCACTGCGGTCCACTGCCAATCACTTCCATAGACTGTGCTGGATCACCCAGGCTGGCCATCCAGTGTGCCCAGTTTGAATCTTACACATTAGTTTAGGAATGGCCATGTTATTCAAACAAGCCCATTTGTATGTGCCTGAGATTGACAACTGGCCTTGGAAAAGAGAAGTCTTAGGTGGTTGAATTATTAATTTCAGTTCCTCCTCCTTATGTCTATGCCTTTTGCCATTTAACTATGGGATTCCTACAATAAACACTTGGAATATATTTCCTTGTCCCGTAACTTTGGACTTGGCCCCTTTGGCTGATGAGATAGTTGTAAGCATGGAGCTCAAAATAAGCTTGTGCACTGGAAATTGTTCATTTGTACCTCTGCTTTTGACTTGAAAAGAGCTTCCTTGGAGAAACATTGCCCCTTCATCTATGGCCAGGAATGAATACTTATGAAACAGCTCTACTGTCTCCATTAAAGAAAAACTTCCCAAGAGTCAGCCCCCACATGGATAAGAAATAAATGGTTCTTATTAATTTTGTGATGGTTACACTGTTTCTTTTCAGTAGGCAATGAACACATGTTCTTTCCATGAAACTGTTCAGACACGAAACATAAATTTACTGTAGCTATCTTATGGAGATAGTTCAGCTGAGAATGAAGCCAGGTAAGGGGCCAGCAGAACCAAGAGATGGAGAGAAAAACAAATAAATTGTGCACATGGAGGTAGCCACTGCCTATGGCATTTGGATTGATCTTTGGGATCTTCATTTACAAGGCAACAGATTCCTTAGTTCTTCTTCTTTTTCCTTAATATAGTTTGAATATGGCTCCTGCCATTTGACACCATAACAGTCTAGACTTAAGTGTGTTATACAAACCATCTTGCATATGTTTCCTGCTTCTTGGTTGCACCTTTTGTCACTACCCACATTGCCATTTCTAACACCTGAAAATTGGCTTTCCGCCAGATAGGGTTTTGGAAGGCACAAAAACATTTTGCAGTTTAGATGTTCTCAAAAACACGAATCTGTTACATCTGTCCTCCTCTCTTGCAAAGGATGCAATGAACTTTGGCCTGAGGAAGACATGGCTCTTCTCCATCAACTGTGACAAAGAGCCATTGTCCTTTGGAAAGACTAGATTCTGATTCTGTTAGGGTTTTGGAGGGACAGAAAGCTGAAGGTAAATGTGGAAGAACCAGCTCTCTTTTTTCATAAGAACAAGGAGAATCTAGCCAAATTTTGGAGACTAACAGCTTTGAGATTGCATTACATGCTCTACTGCCAGGAGACTCACCTGTGACTCAATGATATATGATGTACACTAAAATGAAGAGCTCCTCAGAATATGTATATGTGCATTTTTTCTACTCTTTCCCAGCCCTCTGGGTACTCTAGAAATGCAAGCATCAAGATGTTCTGAATAAGTTCTACCACGCATAACTAGCATGAAGGGGTACATTCTTCTTACTAACACATGGCACTCTAGTTTCTTTCCCAGGTCATTCTCTTCTTGTAAGTGCTGTTTATGCACTCTCATCCTATCACAAGGCTTTTAAGCCTCCAGCTCACCAGCAAGAGTGGGAAAACAGCAACACACAGGCACACTTACGCACACACTCACACACACTCACACACACACACACAGACACACACTTATTTCGCTTGATAAGAAATTGGAGAAGGTTGAATCACAGCATGGAACAAAGGCCCCAGAACCCTGCCAGCATATGGGTCTAGGCCCAGGAATCAAACATGATGTTTCTTCCATGGCAAACACACGTACTGTAATGACAAGTCCAGCAGGTTGTGTTCTTTCCATTTTAATTACAAAGCAGGGGTGTAAAGAGACTGTGTGGCAGAGAACTCCTCTGGAGCTTGACAAGGTATTGCATCGATGCGTTATTATATTCAGATGTAGACAAGCCCAGAGGATGGTGCAAGGCTCTGAAGCCAGCCGAGATTTTGGCAGACCCATGTTTCTGCACCCAGGAGAGCACCCTCGAGGAAAGAGGCTGAAGCCCAGAAATGCGATTTTTCTCAGGCTTAGGGATAGAGCTCAAGAATGCTGATGGAAGCAGCCAGTGTACCCTGTGGACCTGGCCCAAATATGCTTGATATTTTTAAACTCAGAGTATACTCTCACATCCATGTGAAGGATGAAGCGCCATCACAGACATGCCATGAAGGGGCCTACTCTCAAGGGCCTTCAACCTTATGCATTCAACATAAACATTTCCTTCAGTCCTCACAATGATACCCTGAAGCAGACTGAGTCAAATACCGCCACAGCCTCCAGGCCCCAAACTAGCCAATGCCAGATTTTGTTAAGGCTCAAAATATGCCAATCAAACAAACTCGTAGGATTCTTTGAAGCTACGGAAGATCATATGAGACAGCTTGGAGAGAAAACCAGTGCTTGTGAGCCTGTGGACCTAGCCATAATCTCTAGCATTTATATCTACTATGGGGACCTCTACTTACGAGACAACAAATTTCCCTTGTTGTTGTTGTTGTTGTTGTTGTTGTTGTTGTTGTTGTTGTTGTTGTTCTTCTTCTTCTTCTTCTTCTTCTTCTTCTTCTTCTTCTTCTTCTTCTTTTTCTTCTTCTTTTGGTTAAGACAGTTTAAATATGATGGCTGTCATTTGAAACAAGAAGAGCCTTGTCTTAAGTATGTGTCTTACAAACCATCTCCAATGTGTTCTCTGCCCCTCTTTACATTCCTCAAAGCTACCTAATAAACATTTCTCCTCCCCACTCCTCCTTTCTTTGTCTCAAAAAAAAAAAAAAAAGTGTGTCTCACTGTGTAGCCCTGGCTGGCCTGAAACTCACTATGTAGACAGACCAGTCTGCCCTTTAACTCACAGAGATTCACCTGCCTCTGCCTCTCAAGTGTTGAGTGATATTAAAGGCCTGTGGCACCTCAGGAAACCTATTGTCTTCCTGATGAAGGAGTGTGTGTGTGTGTGTGTGTGTGTGTGTGTGTGTGTGTGTGTAAGAAGGGATGGGGTTGGGGATCCAGGCATCATATTTCTTCTGTCTGCCACCTACCTTCTTTCTTTGGTCTTGAATGGAGAGAGATCAATAGGAATGGAAGACCATCAGCTTCCTGACATGAAAGCAGAAGAGTATACCATGAGAAGACAGGAAGTGTCTGCGTCTGATCTCCATCTTATCAGACAACTGAAATTTAAGATAAAGCTTTTGTATAAGGTCACAGCACAGAGGTAAATTCTACACTGCTCTGTGCCCTTCCCATCACAAACTCCAGGTAGGATGCAGCCTGGAGGTCAGAGACATTCGAGAACGTATCTGTGCCCTGATTTCAAAGTGTAATGCAAAGTACAGAAAACACACCCTGGCTTTTAAGTAAGGTAAATTGTTCAAAAAAGGGACACTGATTAATGAGTGTTCAGTAGGAGATCAGGAAGTATGGAGGGCTCAGAAATGCTTTCCTAGCAAGATTGGGAACTGGCAAGAGTGTAATTGTATTAAGTAACATTATACAGACTGAGTAGGATATATTTAGAAACATATATATATATATATGTATATTCACATATACGCATGTAATAACAATTAATGAAAAAAGAGGCCATGAGTCGAAAAGAGAGCAAAGAGGGCTATATGGGAGGTTTTGGAGGGAAGAAAGGGAAGGGAGAAGTGTAATTATATTATAATCTCAAAAATATAAAAACATGAAAAAAAATTTTAATGAGTTTCTAAGTCACTGTTAAACCTGGAAGAGAAAAAGGAAATTTTTATTTTTTACTCAAGATCCTGGATATTTTTTTTTCTATTCCCAGGGCTTGTTTCCTATACCTTCCACACTCCAAAAGGATGCAAAGTTAGACTGAAAAGTCACTTCTTATTATCGTAAGAACTTTTTTAAAAGGGTAGTGGAGGGGATTCTACTCAGGGTCTTTCTTCTTTAATGAGCTTACGTTTTCTGGTTGAGCCTGGATCTACTTTAAAAGGTTCTTTATTCACATGTGTTTAACTGAGGGAGAATTAGCAGGTCAAACCCAAACAAGTATTTCACTTGTACCCAGACTAAATGATTTTCCCCTGGAAGTGCCTGGAGAAGAAAATTATGAAGAGATTTGATTCTAAACTCCAGCACCCCAGGAGCTCTGAACCCCAGGGATTTTCTTCTTGCTTTGATCTGAGATTTAAGAAAGAAAGAAAAAAGAATAAAGAGCTGGTGTGTTCTTAGCTGCCTCTTACCTTTAGGTAGCAAAGACCACATTGAGTCTTTTCCAAGACTGGAGGAAAGATGAACGTCATTTAAGGGTAAAGTTTAGAGGGATACATGACTTAAAAATCCGTGTTCTCCAGTCAACTGACTTTTCCCCTCATCAGACAGTTTGGCATTGTCCTTCTTTAGCCATCAAAACTGTTCACTGGCATTCTGGGCTTATCCAGATGATGCTTAGGTAAATAAGTGCAGTGTAGTGTGATGGTGGTGGAGGGAACAGTGTTATGTATAGAAGTGAAGATTAGCCCAAGACATGCAGTCATATGTCAGGCCTTCTAAGTCAGTCTGACTATGCGAGTTACACAAGGTAGAACAAAACAACCTGTGCTCTCTTCTCCACACTCCACTGTTTTTATTAATGCAATTTAGATTAGAAATCCAAATTCTTATTTAGGTGATAAAATAATGGGCAATGGCGGTAAGTAGAAGTAAGTGGCTCAGGGATAAAAACAAAAACAAAATAAAACAACAACAACAACAAAAGCAAAACAAAACATAAAAACATCTGAGGAAAGGACACCTCCCCTAAAGTAAAGAAAAACCAAGAACAGGAAGCTATTGGCTCCTTGCAGACAACTCATTTCTGTTCACACTGCCTGAGATGAGAAGATAGTGTGACTGTGTGTGTGTGTGTGTGTGTGTGTGTGTGTGTGTGTGTGTGTGTGAGAGAGAGAGAGAGAGAGAGAGAGAGAGAGAGAGAGAGAGAGAACAAGTACTTACTAAGCCTTTATGTCACATAGGCAGTGCTAAGATCTTTTCACACAGTACCTAGTTCTGTTTTTAAAAGTCTATGGAATTCTCATTAGAGTAGAAGTAACTCAGGCAAGTTACTGCTGCAGTCGACGCTTAAAACCGTATAAGATTTGGTGGCGCACGCCTTTAATCCCAGCACTTGGGAGGCAGAGGCAGGCGGATCACTGTGAGTTCGAGGCCAGCCTGGTCTACAAAGTGAGTCCAGGACAGCCAAGGATACACAGAGAAACCCTGTCTCAAAAAACCAAAAAAAAAAAAAAAAAAAAAACAAAAAACCGTATAAGAGCCAGATTCCAGGATATGGCTTCCCTAAGGTTGTGGGATCTGTCTGTTGGCACATAGTGACTTAGTTCGTGGGGTGTGAACAGTTTTGAGCCATTTCCTTCTGATGTATGTGGGCTTTTGGCATTACTGCTCAGTGTATGGTAAACATAAACAGTGTATGTAAACAGAATCGTAGCAGCAAGAAGAACTGGGAAGCTCAGCTTTCAATCTGGTTCCCTCCAGTTAGTCTTGACAGGGGTGGAGAATTAGATTTCAGGTTGTTATTAGCAACCCCAGAGTTTTCCTTCTTATTGAAGCCCCTGGGGAGGAGCCCAAGAGGCTGGGGAAATGAGACAACATTATTTGAAGAGGGTCATTTGGTCCTAATGAAGAAAACAAACAAGTAAGTCACTGTTTCCTGCCTGGGGAAAGGTCATTTGGTGACCCCGTGAATAGGTCTTATGAATAGATACTTCTTTAAAAACAAATCTTTCTATTTTCTTTATCAACCACCTTTAAAAATAAAAATTGAAGTTGAGTATGGCACATGTTCAAAAGGCTTCCAATAACAGTTTCTGGCTAAATGAATGAAGAAAACCCATGTCAGGTGCAGCATGTTGCTATGAGTTACCAACAATTAATGAGGCCAGCTGGTATCATTCTGACCACTTAACTTGAGATCTACACTTCATGTATTTTTCTCAAATTATCTTACTCCAAATACAATGCCAGTATTTTCAGTCTTCATATTTTTGACAGATGCCAACTTTATCCCTTCACAATCACCACATTGCTGTTTCCATTGTCTAGTGAAAGGTCTCCAGGCCTCCTGTGTGACTAGACAACTTTGCTGGTGTGACACAAGCGTAGCCTGCTAGTGCCACTCCTTGATGGATCCTTTCCACCACATCATCCTCAATATGGTCATTCTCACCTGGTCCGAGAACACCTGAAGATATTTCTCAAGGAATTCAGCAAGAAGATTAAAAAAAAAAAAAAGTTCAGTTATCTCACAGTTTTTGTTTTCTTTTTTTTGGAAGTAAAGGGTTTACTCATTTATATTTCCATGTCACAGGCTGTCATTGAGGAAAGCCAGGGGAGAAACTCAAGGCAGCAACCTGGAGACAGGAATGCATGCAGGGAATGTGCAGGAACACTGGCGTGCTGCACCTGGCTTGCTCAGCTTCTTTATTATACATCTTGGACCACCTCCCCATGGTGGCACCACTCACTGTAGGCTGGGCCCTCCCACATCAATTGTTTTTTCTTTTTTCTTATTTTTTTTCCTTTATTTTTTATTTCTTCAAGTTACATCTCAATCGCAGTTCCCTCCCTATTCCCCACTCCAGTCTCACCCTCCCCCCCTCCACCCCCAATCCTCTTCCCTTTTTTTTTTTTAAGTTTAAGGTATATCTTATTTTCCCCTACAGTTTCCCCTTTCAGTCCAACAAATGGTTCTTTCTCTTATAATAATAAATACAATACAAAGCAACAGAGGTAATTAGGCCACAGTTATGAGGGTTATATGGCTTAGCGTATATTCCCAATGTCCAGTTCATATGTATTTGGTACCTGACTTTAACATTCTACTATCTAACCATCTCCATGAGTTTAAAGTTCTATATCTAACTCAACATTCATACTAACTTGCAACACAATTTTAAAAGTATCTTCTTAGATCTATAACACTCTCTGACTCCTAAACAACTCAAAATTTAATTATGAGACTCTAGCTATCTATTCTTCAACCACCTCAGAGACCTGAGAGGGATAAATATATCTGATTTTATAGGAAGTACAGGGCCTGCAGCTTCCAAAACTAAGAATGACATACCAGTGGCTGCCTGGACAGTTCCCATTTCCTCTCCATACATTACAGCATCGATCTTCAGGCATTTGGCCCCGTTTCTCTGACAGACATTGATTGTAGAGCAGGGATTATGAAGAACTTACCTACCCTGTCTTGGCAGAGCTAGGCTGTCGACTTACCTGCTTCCAGGTTTTGTCCTTTTTGGACAGCATTCTGTCTACAGTTGGAGCAAGCGGCTTTTCCTACCAAGAGATAGGCTTGCCACTAATTCAATCATCTCCCACTGGAGATTCTTCGATGCTCATCTTCTACTTGGGGTAGAATAGGGGGTGCTGTCAGGAGTTGATATGTCCTGATATAAAAAAATCTAAAGTTATGAAAACATCTTTGAATGCCATATTCTGCAGATCTCTTGAGGTTTTTGAAGAGGCCTTATCTATCTCTTATATCAGGGTAAGCAGATGTTGCTTGTCTCTTAGCAGGTTTATTTCTGATTAGCTTACAAAATAACTATAATAGGCTGTCACAGTACCTAACAGAATGACCGGCTTGCATAACCATTAGTTTGCATTTCTTAATTATTCTAAACAGTTTATGACAATTAGTAGTAAAAGGCTGAAACATCACATTTAATTTTTTTTCCTTTACTTCCTAACCCTTCCATCCCATTTCTCTGGGGTGGGGTGTCCTTATATAACAGTCCCTCATCTCAGTTGAGAGGTCGTATGAGGGCCAAGAGCCTCTTCATTCACTGGGGGTCTACGAAGCAGTACCATCAGTGAAAAGTGTCTCATTGTCTGGGAGAGAGAACTAAAAAGCAAACAAACAAATAAGCAGACAAATAGATAAAAAAAAAACTAAAAAATAGAAAAAATATTAAAAAATATAAAAAAATAAATAAAAATAAAAAATAAAAAGTCTATGTCCAAGTTCCCTTTGGTGTGTTAGTTGTAGTATCGATACCTTCTACTATATAGCTAAAATCCTACTATAAGTGAATAGATGCCATATGTGTCCTTCTGAGTCTGGGTTAGCTCACTCAGGATGAGCTTTTCTAGTTCCATCCATTTGGCTGCAAATTGCATAATTTCATTGTTCCCGATAGCTGAATAATATTCCATTGTGTAGATGT
Organism: Lophiomys imhausi; assembly: GCA_907164525.1. NCBI lineage: Eukaryota > Metazoa > Chordata > Mammalia > Rodentia > Muridae > Lophiomys > Lophiomys imhausi. Next base: position 8,227,332 of record CAJQZJ010014103.1, on the reverse strand, counting down.
ACCACAGTTTTTTAACCCATTCTTCGGTTGAGGGACATCTGGGTTGTTTCCAGTTTCTAGCTATTACAAATAAGGCTGCTATAAACGTAGATGAGGAAATTTCCTTATGATTCCGTGAGGAGGCATTTGGGTGTATACCCAGATGTGGTATGGCTGGGTCCTGAGGCAAAGCTATTCCAAGTTTTCTAAGATATTGCCAGACTGACCTCCATAGTGTTTGCACAAGCCTGCCCTCACACCAGCAATGGAGGAGGGTTCCCCTTTCTCCACACCCTCGCCAGCATGTGCTGTCATTTGAGCTTTTGATCTTAGCCATTCTGACAGGTGTGAGATGGAATCTCAGAGTCATCTTGAGTTGCATTTCTCTGATGATTAAGGATGTTGAGCATTTCTTCAAGTGTCTCTCAGCCATTAGGGATTCCTCCTTTGTGAATTCTCTATTTAGAGAATTCTGTCCCCCATTTTTTGATTGGATTATTTGGTTTCTTGGCATTTAATTTCTGGAGTTCTTTGTAGATTTTGGATATTAGCCCTCTCTCAGATGTGGGGTTGGTGAAGATTTTCTCCCAGTCTGTAGGCTGCCGTTTTGTTTGAATGACAGTGTCATTTGCCTTACAGAAGCTTTTCAGTTTCATGAGGTCCCATTTATTGATTGTTGATCTCAGGTCCTGAGCTGTTGGTATTCTGTTCAGGAAGTTGTCACCTGTGCCAATGAGTTCGAGGGTTTCTCCCACTTTTTCTTCTAGTAGATTTAGTGTGACTGGCCTTATGTTAAGGTCTTTGATCCACTTGGACTTAAGTTTGTACAAGGTGATAAGTATGGGTCTAATTTCATTCTTTTACAAGTGGACATCCAGTTGGACCAGCACCATTTGTTGAAGATGCTGTCCTTCTTCCATTGTGCTGTTTTGGCTATTTCTTTGTCAAAAATTAGGTGGCCATAAGTGTGTGGATCTATTTCTGGATCTTCAATTCAATTCCACTGATCTACTGGTCTGTTTCTATACCAATGCCATGCTGTTTTTACAACTATTGCTCTGTAGTACAGCTTGAAATCTGGGATGGTGATACCTCCAAATGTTTTTTTATTGTACAGGATTGATTTAGCTATTCTGGGCTTTTTTTTTTTGTTCCATATGAAATTGAGGCTAGCTCTTTCCAAGTCTATAAAAAATTGTGTTGGTATTTTGATAGGAATTGCATTGAATCTATATATTGCTTTTGGTAGGATGGCCATTTTTATTATGTTGATCCTACCTATCCATGAGCATGGGAGATCTTTCCATTTTCTAAAGGCCTCTTCCACTTCTTTCTTCAAGGCCTTGAAGTTCTTGTAGTACAGGTCCTTTACTTGCTTGGTTAGAGTTAGCCCCAGGTATTTTATGTTGTTTGTGGCTATTGTGAAGGGGATTGTTTCCCTTATTTCTTTCTCAGGGTCAGGGAAGAAAAAAAGAAGGAAATCAATGACTTCTTAAAATCCAACGAAAATGAAGACATAACATACCCAAACCTATGGGACACAATGAAAGCTGTGCTACGAGGAAAATTCATAGCACTAAGTGCCTTCAAAAAGAAAATTGTGACAGCTCATATTAGCGAATTAACAGCTAAACTGGGTTAATTGGAAAAAAAAAAAAGAAGCAAACACTCCCAAGAGGAGCAGAAGGCAGGAGATCATCAAACTTAGGGCTGAAATCAACAACTTAGAAACAAAAAGAACTATGCAAAGAATCAATGAAACCAAGAGTTGGTCCTTCGAGAAAATCAACAAAATAGACAGACCCTTAGCCAAATTAACTAAAAGACAGAGGGAGAAAACACAAATCAACAAAATCAGAAATGAAAAGGGAGAAATAACAACAGACATTGAGGAAATCCAGAAAATATCTGGATCCTACTTTAAAAATCTATACTCCACCAAATTTGAAAACTTAAGTGAAATGGACAATTTTCTTGATAGATTACACCTACTGAAGCTAAATCAAGATCAGATAAACAGATTTAAAAAGCCCTATAACCCCTAAGGAAATAGAAACAGTCATTAAAAATCTCCCAACCAAAAAAAGCCCAGGACCAGATGGCTTTAGCACGGAATTCTACCGGACCTTCTAAGAGGAGCTAACACCAATATTTTTCAATCTCTTTCACAAAATAGAATCTGAAAGAACATTGCCAAACTCATTCTATGAGGCCACAGTCAACCTGATTCCTAAACCACACAAAGACCCAACAAAGAAAGAGAACTTCAGACCAATCTCCCTCATGAACATTGGTGCAAAAATACTTAATAAAATACTAGCAAACCGAATTCAAGAACACATCAAAAGTATCATACACCATGATCAAGTAGGCTTCATCCCAGGAATGCAGGGATGGTTCAACATACGAAAGTCTATCAACTTCATTCACCATATAAACAAGATGAAAGAAAAAAACCACATGATAATCTCGCTAGATGCAGAAAAAGCATTTGAGAAAATTCAACACCCCTTCATGCTAAAAGTTCTGGAGAGAACGGGCATACAAGGACTGTACCTAGAAATAATAAAGACAATATACAGCAGGCCAGTGGCCAACATCAAATTAAATGGAGAGAAACTTGAACATTTCCCCTAAACTCAGGGACAAGACAAGGATGTCCACTTTCACCATATCTCTTCATTATAGTACTTGAAGTTCTTGCCAGAGCAATAAGACAACTAAAGGAGATCAAGGGGATAAACATTGGAAACGAAGAAGTCAAATTATCCCTATTTGCAGATGATATGATAGTATACATAAGCGACCCCAAAAATTACACCAGAGAACTCTTACAGCTGATAAACACCTTCTGCAAAGTGGCTGGATACAAAATTAATTAAAAAAAAAATCAGTTTTTGTTTTCTTATTTACAACTTGTATCTTGCTCTCAATTGCCATGTGATTTTTATCATAATTATCTATTGAGTCAATGGTTAAATGTGAAATACAGAATGAAAATCACAGAACTGTATAAATCCTGTGCCTTAGGGTTTCTATTGCTGTGAAGAGCCACCATGACCATGGCATCTGTTATAAAGGAAAGCATTCAATTGGGACTGGCTATGGTTCAGCGGGTTAGTCCATTGTCATCATGGTGGGAAGCATGGCAGCAGGCAGACAGACGTGGTGATGGAGAAGGAGCTGAAAGTTCAGCAGGCAGCAGAAAGAGACGGAGAGACACTGGGCCTGGCTTGAACATTTGAAACCTCAAACCCCACCCCCAGGGACATACTTCCTCCAACAAGGCCACACCTACTCCAAGAAGACCACATCACCAAATAGTGCCACTCTCTATGAGCTTTTTATTAAGACCACCGTAGCCTATGTGTGTCATAGTGGATGGCCATTTTTTATTAAAACAAAAGATTAAAAAAAAAAAACAGAGCCGGGCGGTGGTGGCGCACGCCTTTAATCCCAGCACTTGGGAGGCAGAGGCAGGTGGATCTTTGTGAGTTCAAGGCCAGCCTGGTCTACAAAGCGAGTCCAGGGCAGCCAGAGATATTCAGAGAAACCCTGTCTCGAAAAAACAAAAAAAAAAAACAGAACAACATGTCCATAGCTAAGGAATTAATGAAGTTTAGGAACTCTAAAAAAAGGTTCTGGAATAAAAATGTTCCAGTTAATTATTTTCTGATCATTTCTGAGAAAGTTTTAGAGTCTTTCTCAGTTCAAGAAAGTGGGTATGCTTGATAGAGGTAGAGAGATTCTAGAAAGATTTTGTCAAATGCCCTGCTATATAATTCTGGAGGCATTTCAGTATTCTATTCATTAATTATCCTATCCAGTTTCTAGAGAACATTGGTTTAGGAGTGCCAGCTCGGGCCACTTTCAGTATCCAAGTAAACAGTGGGAGCTAGACAGGCTTACGGAGGATCCATGTTTATTCTTGCTTTTAGATTCCCTCACTGTAAGAGAAAATGTCCTCCACCTCCTCTGCCCATCATCTCAACAGCAACTCAGAGTTATGTGGGAGAAAGCTGAGGCACAGTTAAAGGGCTGGGAAATGAGAGCTATGAGAACGAGGGAAAGGCACAGGGATTACTGGGGCCATGGACGAGGAGGCTGCAGAGCAACTTAACAGCCTTCTCTTTGAAATGATCCCTTGTGTGAGGAGAAAGGCAGACAGCTGTTCAGCATCTCCACCAAAGACCAACCGGGAGGAAATGGGCTCAAGTCACAGCATCTGGGATTTAGGACACAAGAAAGAATTTCCTGACTTTGAGAAATGTTAAACACCAGGAAAAGTTACCCATAGGGTTGAAGAATCTTCTTCTCCTGGGAAACTTAAAAATAGGAGATTTTCTTAGCTGTCTTGAATGATTTAAAGAGCCTGCCTCACACTTGGTGTTGAGGAAGGAAAAGATATAACCACATAATCTTTTTCTGAGGATCTTTTGGATTTAGAGACTAAGACGACATTTTTTTTTAAAAGACACTTAAACTAGATTTACATTTCCATGGGATTTCTTTTATCAATTTATCTAAAATTTATGAGGCAGCATCAAAAAAAAAGAAATGTCCATACTTAAGGTATGGCCTTTGTGTAGTTTCATGTTTTTAAGTTATTAATGAAAGGCAAAACAATTGCCATCATCTTGATTTCCTCATCTGTAAATTGGAGCCTAGATTATCTGCACTGTTTACATTACTGTGGGATCAGAGAAATCATTGGAATGCTTTTAGCAGTGAAAAGAAAGATACCAACATAAAACATTATTACGGAAAAGTATTTTTATATAAACACCTCAATGTTTTTCTCTTTTATTTCTGTAGAACAGGGGTCAGGGCTGACAGAGAAACCCTAAGCTTTCAAAGTGTGGCCGACTCTGACTCCATTTGCTTGCACACACCCAAGGATGAGATACCAGGTAATTTCACTTTGAAGCCTGGCTTTTGCAATGTTTCCTGATAGTCTGACAAACCCAAGGATTTCTAAGTTGAATCTCAAACCCGGGCAAGTCTCTGAGCTCCCCATGAACCACTCACTCAGCTGGATCTAGGTGAACAGGCTGTCATCCTGTTCCAACCGTTACCAACGAATTCTCATCAGCAAAGACTTGAAGGAGATCACAGAGCTTCAAAGGCGGTCAGGGAAAGCTGCCTGGGAGCCAGAGCCACACAACACGCTCGGAGATTCGTTCAAGTTAAAACAGGCTTGTGTCTTTCACTGGGTTTGGGGGCCAACAGGGAGCCTGCAGAAAGGGGGGGGGGGGCTCAGCCTTCTCTCTCCTCTTAAGATGTCTCTTTATTTCAGCGAGTGTCCCAGAAAATGGGAAAATGTTGATTAAGAGACCATATCGTTCCTCAGAACAGGTTCCCAATGGGCTCAGGTTTAACACAAGGGGAAGAGCACTCTGCTGCCACCACTGTGTGTGTTTACAGGACCCTCCATTTATGTTCCCTTGTCATTTTCCTCTTTCCAAACCACCTTTCCTGGTGAGATAACTTCCTGTGGTCCTGGAGTCAGCCCTCACCGCGGAATCTGGGTTGTCTTACTAGAACAACTTCCTCTGGCTTCCACTTTAGAAAAGTCAAACTGTGGATCTCACCAGGCTGCCTCTCCTCTTGAAGTGCGACTTACTTTATCCTCAGAATAGTAGGGGGAAATGAGAAAAAGAGAACAGGCTTAAAAAAAAAATACTAGGATAAGAAAAAATGGTAGGTTTTCCTTTGTTTTGAGATAGGATCTTGTATGCTACCTAGTCTGGCTTCAAATTCTCCATCCTCCTGTACTGACAGTATCGAGAGGGTTGGCAAAGGTATTTTGATGGAAGGAGTTGGCTAGCAGCTAGCTATTTAAGAAAGAAACTGAGAATCAACTATTAAATCTTCAAGCTTAGAAAAACCAGCTCCCTATAGGTAGAGAAAATGGATCACAGGACCACCTTTGCTTACCAGCAATTATGGTGTATAAACTACAGAATTCAACATGCCAACTGTCATGGCAGAAACAGGGCTGCTAATGGTATAGGAACTGTCCCCAGGTAACACCTAGTTGGTCAAGGATCCCATCCTCAAGATGCGTGCTTGCCTCAAACACCTGCGACTTAAAACAGGATAAAAATGCATCTCAGAGTAGCCACCTTTGTCTTGGCTCTGAGTAGGAAATGTTTCTTTTCTCTCTTTCAGCTGCTCCCCTGGCAACTTCTTAGCTGAAACAGGACCTGGCCTGCTGGACAGCTCAGTAGATAAAGGCACCTACTGCTAGCCTGTGACCTGAGTTTAAATCCCAGGACATACATGGTAGAAGGAAAAAACTAACTTCTGCAAGTTGTCCTCCAACCTCCATATGCATCCACCCCGAACACACAAAATAATAAATAAATAAATTTTAAAAATGTGGTTTTTAAAAAAAAAAGCTTTTTTAAAGGAATATGGGGAAAGGCCACATTCCATATGAATTTGTATTGTTTAGTTTCAAGAGAGAGACTATATATATATTATATATTTATATATATTATATATATTACTTCATATATAAAATATATATATTTTATATTATATATAATATAATTTTTGCATATATATTAAGTGTAATATATATACATACATATATTTTGTTTTTTAGTTCATATGCTGTAAGAACTATACACATGGAAGCTACACCAGTACAGTGTGAGTATCATCCAACTAGGACTTTTTTGGTCATTCATTCTAAACTTTCCTATTAATACCGGTAGGAATATGACTGGAACCCCCCCCCCACACACACACATACACACAAGAATTGCATCCCATAGCAGGTTGTTGGAAGGAAATCATATTGATGAAATGGTTAGACAGTGATGAATATGCGCCATAACTCGCTGTGCTATCCCTGCCTCAGCATTCTCCTTCTCGCAGAGTGATGTCCAATTACTCAACTATTGATCAGCGATCGAGCTGCACAGGCTAGAATGGCAGCGTCAATTCATTCCATCCTATTGAGTTTCAGCCAATAACAATTGATATCTGGCATGGGTTTCCCAGAGACATTTGTCTGCCATCAGGGAGTTGATTAACAGGTTGGCAGTTTGCATGTTTGTGGAGGGGGGGGGGGCAAAGTGTAAATTCTGCTTAAGAATTTGTTCTCATACCTGATGTGGAAGCAAGGGCAGGTGTCACCCCTCTCGATAACCAGTCTAGTTGCTACAATCAGCCATTTGCCCCACTAACCTGCTCACATTCGACAGTGTCCTGCCCTTATTTTTTATTGATAGTCATGTGAATAATTAAAGTCCGACTACATGAAACACACATAAATCATCTTCACTGGGCACGTAATAGACCTGGGCTTAGCCATTGCTCACAGCATAAATTAAGGCCAAAATATTCACGATGTAAACTAGGCATGTCATTGCCTCCTGCAGAATTCATAGTAACTTCCTTGTCACTCAAAACCTGTCACCTTTAAGGCAAGTTGGCAAGCAAAGGATGTTCCCAACCCCACCCCCACCCCAGCCACTATCTTTGCCTTCATTTTACCTCTACCATTGATGTTCCATAGGCAGATGACATGCTATTTGTTTTGAAAATCCCACGTGCTTCATTTGGCCATTCCTGCTGCGGCCTTAGCATTTGTTCTGTGCGGACTTTTCAGAAGCCCAAGCAGCACCATCCAGAGCGATTAACCTCTCTTGCTAATGTCATCTATCATGCGCTTGGCACGTGGGCTTTGTGAGACAAATCTAACAACATCTGCCATGCATTCTGCAACTTCCCTTTGATTCCTCGCACTTTATTTCACTTTCATCTCTGTGTGCTGGTGAGACGCATGTCTGCTCTCATTCACATGCCAGAGAACTGGGAATATGCCATTTTTCCACAGGGCAGTGTGCCTGGCGAGAAATTGGGGCAACCGCTAGTTGGGAGCTGGCCGGTATCCCTATTGCCAGCATCCGATGGCCACTGAAGCGTTTTGCCAGCAAATCTCCTTGATTCAGTGGACGCTGCACCTGAGAAACTACTCACACATGCACACACGAGCAGCTGGCAGATTAAAGGCATCTATCTTTGGAAAATCATTTTATTTGGAAAATAGGTTCCACATTTTGTGCTCAGATGGAGTTATTATACAGGAGCTCAACTGTACCTGAAGCCCTGCTCTCTGTTCAGTTAAACATCCTTCTTCTACACTCCCCGCCTTGTTTCTGTGTCACTGTATTCCTGAATCCCAGCCCTGGCCTGGCATCAATGATGTTCAGTGGTAGCTTTCAGACACATGAATCACATCAATCACATGATTACTATAATGACATGTTCAGGGGGCTGTGGCCCTTCTATGGTGTTAGATGCTACATCTGTTTCCTTAAGGGCAAAGCTTTCTTCCTGGCAATGCCTTTAGGACTTTTAGAGTGACAATCTAAGAGAAAAATTGAAGGTCCTGGAATACCCGTCAGGTCTGCTATTCTGTTAGTCACCCTGTGAAAGCTTAAACTTGTCCTCAGTCTTTTTGTTGTGGGAAGTGAAGAGTATTCCGAAGAGATAGATGGACTGTTAAATAAAATATACCCACTTCCATGAAAGTGTCCCTAGTAATGAAGAATGCATTTAAAGACTACAAGGCATCCAGAGCTATTTAAATGATCAAGGAAAATGAGCATTCAGACTTCAAAGGATTTTTTTCCCATATTCAATAAGTAACTTCACTCTTACTTTTTCAATGAGCATCATAAACTGTGAATTTTTCTTTCAAAGGGAAAAAAATGTTTGCGATGCTTATAAGCCCATGCATCCTTAGTGCATGAAACCTGCATGTCTGATCAGGACATAAAGTAACATTCCTTAGGGCTCTCTCCGTCTTCAAGAGTCCTTGCACTGCTGATAGTGATGTGGAAGGGAAAAATGAGGTAGCTGGTTGAGTCCACATGGATGTGTGTCCTAATTTGGAATAGCTTCAAAATACTGAAAAAACACAGATGACATAAATAACATGGACAGCAAAACATATACGGTGTGAGGTCTGTAGTGAGGAAGCCTCTAAGTGAGGTGGGACAAAGGACAGCACTGACCTCCAAGACATGTGTACAGTCATTTCTCTTCTCTTGCAATACCCTCCTCACATACACTAACCCATGGCTCTGTGGGGGAGCAATCCACGGACATCCAATATTCCGGGACAACAACCCCCACCCACATACTTCCTGAGAGAGGCAATTAGTTTGTAAAGTAAGGTAAGTACCAACTCTTTCTTAGCAAAGTGGCTCTCAAAAAAAGGACGATTAATTGCGGCAGTGTAGATGAAGTTGCCGATCACAAGTCTATTCAGGTGCCCTCAGTTTCTAGCTGCATCTCTTCCCACCCAGAAATAATGGGGGAGGAGTCTAAGATATCTAAGGAGAGCAGAAGCACTCAGAACATTTGAGTACCGAACCCACTAAAGTATTATGAATGAAATGAAGTAGTGGTTCCACCGAGCTCTGCATCAAAGACTGATGAATATTATTTTTTTCCTTCCTTCCTTCCTTCCTTACTTATCTGGTCTCAAGTATCCTACTATGTAGCCAGGGATCATGGTGAACTTCTAACTCTCCTGCCTTTTTAGCTTCTGAGTGCTAGAATTACAAGCAAGCACAAGTCTCCCCAGTTTATGTGGTCCTGGGGATCAAGGCCAGGGCTTTGTGCATGCTAGGTAAGTGCTCTACCCATGGAGCTACATAACCCCAGCTATTATTTTTTAAAAACTCAATCGACCATTCTACAAACGTTTATTGAGTGTATACTATGTATACACTTGTCTCACTCCATTCAGGGAAAATAGAATAGGGACACAAGTTATTCAGAGTGTGACAGTGACATGTGTATGCCAGTTAGAGAAAGCTGTGAGAATATATGTTTAAAAGGTGTTTCTGCAGTGTATGAGGGGGTTGTTAGGCTCTACCTACTTGACATCCCAGAAGATGTTTTTATAGAGAGGGCAAGGCTCTAGCAAGATAATGTAGCTTGGGACAGCAAGCCAGGAAAGACATAGGAATGGTGCCACCAGCGGCATGGCAAAGTTACAATGTGTTGTGACCTGGCATTGCTGTCATTTTCGGTGGTAATGTAGTCCATGATGTGTTGTTCTCTTGTGTCAATGCAGACTGCAGGTCTTTCTATATTCATTCCCCATCCCCCTACCAAATGTTTCCAGGGAGTCTCCAGATGGTGTCTGGCAAAGGCTCATGAGAAAGGCATTGATCTATCTTATGTCACCTACTCTTCTTTTTCCTCTCCACTCAGCCCCTCTGCACCCTCGGACACACTATGTCTGTGGTTCTCACTGCAGGTTCTGATACATCCTGCTACATCCATCTGGCCACCTAAGCACCCCTCGATCTTTTTTTTTTAATAATTTATTTATGTTTCTTCAAGTTACATCTCAATCACAATCCCCTCCCTACTCCCCCCTCCAGTCCCACCCTTCCACCCTCCTCCCCCTCAACCCCCCATCCCTCTCCCTTTCAGCCCAAAAAAATGGTTCTTTTTCTTATAACTATAAATACAATACAAAACAACAGAAATAAATAGGCCACAATTATAAGAGTTATATGGCTTAGCATACATTCCCAATGTCCAGTCCATATGTATTTGGCACCTGACTTTAACATTCTACTATCTAACCATCTCCATGTGTTTAAAGTTCTATATCTAACTCAGCTTTCATACTAACTTGCCTCATAATTTTAAAAATATCTTCTTAGATCCAGAGCACCCCTCGTTCTTATAATCACTGTCATCCTGTGTGATCCTATCTCTCTCCACAGCTGCCATTTCTCTTCCCTTCTCTAGGTTCTCAAACTTTGGAGATGCTGCACTGACGTTCTTGTTATCAGTAGTAGCAAAATGTGAGAAGGGGATTTGCAAAGTTGTACTAAGTAGCTCTTCCATTTTTGCACGTAGTTTCCTTTCTCAAAGGGCCCCAACAGGCTAGAATTGCCGCCACCTCAGCCAGTGTGAACTGCTATGCCTGTGTTTGTCACCCTTCAGGGAGATTTCTCTGCAAAGACTTAACCCTGTCTGTGTGCAAACATATATAGGAAAGGCTTCCACACCAGCTCACCAGTGCTTCTAGACTTTTCTCACTTACTATGATGAAGGAGGATTGTGTTCAAGCTGAGATACTTCACCATGTATGATAATTGGGAAATTATCTCATATTGAGAATTCTTTAAGAAGCATGATTAAATCATTATACCTGAGAAGAAAGGCCGCATGTTTTAAGACTTTTAGTTCCAAGAGATAGAAAAGCTGATCTAAAATATTTTGGTTTTCCCCCACTTTTTTGATTTTGTTGTTGTTGAGACAAGATCTTACTGTCTCACTAGTACTTTTAGCCTGGTTCAAACTCAGCTTTCTAAGTTCTAGGATCGATGGCACACACTACCACATCTGTCCTTAAAATAGATTTTTTTTTTAAATAGGAAAATTCCTGATTCATTTAGTTAAATAGAGGAAAGATTCATGTCTTAGTAAGTTTGACCTTCCATTTGGACACTGAGCCCAGTTCCATCTTTGTATCTCTCCTTTTCCCACTTTTTAACTTGACATTTTTATTAGTACCTATTAATTATACAAAGTCATGGGTTTCATTTGGCATTTCATATACTTTGATCAAACTTTGTCTTCCATTTCGTTTCTGCATTTTCCTGGATCTAGTAACAGGTTGATTTGATGCCAAGGTGGTCAGTAGCATATCTTGGTATTTTAACAATGTTTGTTTAGAGCCACTTGGAAGGAGAAAGGAAAAATGAACAACTCTTCCCCAGAAGCCTTTGGTTTGGTGTACTTCATTGAGTCATCCTGATGAGGTGAGAAGGCTTTAGGATGAACTTTTGACTTTCTCCTTTGGATGAGTGCATAGAATCAACTCTCCCAGAATCCCAGAGCCGAAAGTGGATTAAAGGAGCTTTTCTGGGGGGAAATTGGAACACTGATTTTAGAAAAGCGAGGAAAGCCAGAAGCTGAGTGATCAAGCTTCACAAAAAAGTATTCTAGAGGATAGGATTGTAGCATATGCTTAGGATTCTTGAGGCCAGGGTCTAATCTCCAACACCCAAAATAAAGGCATAATAAACATGGTGGACATTTCTAAAATATTACAAGTTTATCAGTACAAAGTTAATTTAACAATCTAGAATAAAATTATTTTCACTATTGAAAGAGTCTGATAGGTCTTAACCTTTAGCTTAGGTACTCAGGTATGTGTACCAGTGAAAATAGGGAGAGGTAGCATGTGTGCAGATCTACTTGGCTTTCTACATACCTAAAAAGAAAGAGATCCAACAGTTACCTGTCACTCAATGAATGCAGTAAGTCTAACGTTACTTAAATCAATCAGATCAGAGAGCAGATGAGAATCAGGTGTAAGCCAATCACAATCTATAAGATAAAAGTTCGGAAAAAAGCATGCATATATGTTATATACATATCATATATCACATATATAATCATAGGAGATTGTTTATATGATCTTCAAAATAACCGAGATAGGAAATTAAAGAATTAGATAACAAAGGACAAGAATATTTGAATATATAAAATTAAAGACAAAGAGCTAAGAAATAAAACCACAGCTAAACAGAGGAGATGGGGAAATATTTGAAACATATTCAAAAAACATTCCCTATAACATATAAAAAAATTCTTATAATCTTTCACGTTAGTCAAAGCATCCATCAAGGGGAGAATGGATAAGATTTAATTCTCAGCTCTGCAAAAGGGTAAAAATGAAAAGAAAAAAAAAGTAAAACTACAAACATCTAAAAAAATTTTTAAAAGAAAACTCTAGATAAAGGAAAGCAAATAAGCAAATAATTTAAGAACAAATCTAGACTGACGATTGTTTACATGCTCAAAGTCCCTAGTGTCAAAGGGATGCAAGGAAAGTAATAATGAAGGGCTGGCGAATGGGTAAAGTGCTCCTTACAAGAGTATGAAGAGCTGATTGCTACTACCCTGCCCCCTCTCCCAGCCAGGGCCTGTAACCAGAAGTACTTAGAGGCAGAGACAATGGTCCTTGGGACTTGGGGTCCAGCCAGACTAGCTCCAGATTCACTAAGAAACCTGGTCTCAACAAAGGTGGAGAACAACTGAAGAAGACATCTGACATTGACCTCTGGCCCTTACATGCATTCTTCCACACACATGTATACATGAAATACACACACACACACTCATATACATGAAATGTACAGAGAGAGAGAGAGAGAGAGAGAGAGAGAGAGGGGGAGAGTAAAACGAGATACTATCTTATTATCATTAGAAATGCAAATTGAAAGTCTGGATCACACCCAGTGGTGGTGGGATGGAAAGAAAAAGTGCTCATGCAAACCAGAAATGCAGTGTTACAAGTGATTTAGGAAAAGGGGTTTAGCAATCATTTAAAAACTGAAGTTGGGCATTGAGACTCACTCTTGTAGTCCCAGGGAGAGAAGGATCACTGAAAGGTCAGGCCAGCTTGAGGTCCAGTTTGTTTGTTTGTTTAAAAAGGAGATGGGGAGGGAGAAAGGAAAAATAAAAAGAAAAGAAAAATTAAACATAGTTTGCTATTTAACTTAGCTATTCCTATCTTGAAAATTTATCTCATAAGAATAAAGACATCCTACATGATATGCATGTATGAATTTGTTTACCTGATCACAGTGATGGCAATGCAACAGCAAACCTGCAAAACAAAATAAATGTCCAGGGTCAGACTGATGGCTCAGAGGGTAAAAGTTTGATCCCCAGGACCCACATAGTGGAGAGATCCAATCCCTGCAAATTTCTCTCTGAATTCCACATATATGCTGTAGCATTCGTGTATACACACACACACACACACACACACACACACACACACACACGTAAAGTAAAATGAGTATACATCAATAAGAAATTAGCCAAAATCATATGAAATATTCATAACACATAGCATTATGCTACTTCATGCATTATTAATATTTATAATTGTATATACTATATACAGTTAATATAGTATACATATAATAAATATAAAAATAAATATTCATAATACAAATTTACAGTATTTATAATTACCAATATACAATACGATTACTAATATATTAATTATTAATATATGTAAATATGATTGCTAAGGTATTGAAGTAATTTTTTAACCCACTACTTATAAATAAACACATAAAGACTTGTTAGATTTTAAACATAGCCTTAAGCACTGGGACTGGGCAGATCTTAACCCTCTAAGCTAACCTCCCAGTCAAAACTCCCAATGTACTTGCATTGTGTTCCAGTTGGTCTGATACTTTGAGCAGGGTGCTCCCAGCCCTGTGCATTTCTTATCCTCTATTCTAACCCATCTTGTTTCTCCTTCTCTCCCTCTTCCTCTCTCTCTCTCTCTCTCTCTCTCTCTCTCTCTCTCTCTGTCTCTCTGTCTCTCTCTCTCTTCTGTGATCCTTTCCTGCTGCGTCTCTGACTCCCAAGCCTGCAAATCTTGGCCCCAGCCCCTCCTTTGCCTAGCCCAGGTTATAGGCAACTTTATTCAACCAATCAGTGAAATGGATTAGCAGGCAGCCCCACAACATCACTTGGTGTCTGTGGCAATGTCTTCATCTGGGGTGTGATCAGACTTTGTGGGGAGCCAGTAAATAACATTAAAATACATAGCAGCATAAGACAGACCACAACACTATGTAATCAATAAAAGAATGCATGACTAACTCAATCAATAATGCTCATAATACATCTAGCCTGTGTATTAATTTGCCTATTAGTAATACAATACATAGAAAGCAGTAAAAATATAGAGTTCATTAATAAATTCATAACCACAATTGTAACAATGTAATTATGCAAATTATTACAATACGTTATGACATGCATGTTGCATAGTGATGCTTGTTTTGTTGTTTGTTTGTTTTTGAGACAAAGTCTTGCTATGTGGCCAACTTGGCTTAGAGAGCATAACCTCTTTATCTGCCTCTAAGGGCTGGAATTATAGATATGACCACCACACCTAACATAGTATGTGCTTAGTGGAGACAAAAGAAGGAATCTATTAAAACATCTGGAGAGGGAAATAATTCTGTCAGTGAAACGGTGGAAACATAACAGAAAAGGTTGCGGGGGTTTAAAAACATAAGTGAAATTTTGCAGATGGAACATGAAGAAGAATGTAGAAAGCAAGAGCACCCTGTGCAAAGTGAAGAGTAATGAGAATCCAGGAAGAGTGAAAAGCCCACAAAAGTCTGTGCACAGGACAAAACATTGTGGGGGGAGAAAGTCAGATTGTTGAAAGATCCAGTCACCTGCCAGGAGTTTGGTAAGCACTTTAAAGGTGCCAAAGTGACAGAAAATCTCTCATCGGGGAAGAAATGCAGTCAGGTTTAGTTTTTAGGGAAAGAACATGAGCATTGACATGGTAAATTGACTTTACGTCAAACATCAGTTCCAATTGATTGCTCATGAGAGCTGAAGGACAATGTTGGGAAGACTGTGTGGTCACCTATGCTGAGGTTTGGCAGTTAAAGTGTCACAGCCAGTTAACAGCATCTACTATGAAAAAGGAAGAGAGGAAACAGTGTTAAGTTGGCTCTGGGTCTCCTATGACTCCAGCTACTTCAGATATGTGGAGGAGGGAGCACACAGGAAAGACGACAGATGATGGGGGTGGGTGACATCACAGAGGGAGAGGGAGGAGCCAGAGTCACAGGAGATTCCAGAAGGGAGATCAGTGGAGAGGGCTGACTGGATTCAGGAATGGATGTCATCCAGCCACTAAGGGGATCTTTGGCAGGCAAGCAGGTTTCAGAAGAGGACTTGGCTATTGTGAGCACCCTGCAGAGGGAGGGATGACTCAGCAGTTCTGGAAGCTGCCAGGGCACACTCAGCATTTCTTGCCACCAAAGTACTGTGTGGTGTCTGTAGCCTACGGCTGTTTACTCCAGCATCTTTTATGATTTTCTTCTCCAGAGCAGGTCCAAAAAGAAGAAAGATCTTCCAAGAGCAAAAAAAAAAAAAAAAAAAAAAACCCAGGAAGCAGCACAACCTCTCCAACCTGGGTCCAAGGGCCAGGAAGGAATGTGTGGGCTCTGACATAACAACAGTCCATGTCCCCATTATGTCAGCAGTGTTTACCATCACCAGGCACTTCCTGTGACAGGAGAGCACCTCTAAATCTCTTTCACAGCAGAGGAAATGACTATCTCCAGGAAGTCACCTCTTTTCCCTCCACACACCCAAAAATGGAAAAGCTGTTGAACTTTCACTAAAAATATCAATACTATCTAAAAATAATGTCCATCAACTCGGCCTCTGCTCCAGGAAATCCTCAGTAGAACACCACCTCTTACATCATCAGCTGCCCTCGCCAAAGGAGCCTCTTGGAGCCACTCCACCCCCACCCCTGTCATCCTACTTAAAGTTCACTCTGGAATGAATCTTTACCTTCCTTCCCTGCTAATGAGATTGAGAATAACTGCTGGCCATGACCGAATCAAATAAGAGCTTTCTCAGGGGGACAGATGGTCTCCCAAAGTCTTTCGCAAGCACCCACACCCAAGAGTGTGTTTCTTTCCTGTCTGGCTGGCTTCCTCTAGGCTCATTACCGTTTCAGTGTCATTTCCCAGAACAGGAAAGAGAGTGCAGGAGGTGGCCTTTAGCAACCTCGGGTGGACACACAACAGCTGACCTGTAGCAGAGGCAGTCTAAATGAAGCTATTTGTTAGGGGACCATGGACAGACACAGACGTTTCAAGTGTTTGGTTCTCGCCTCTGTCCTTGCTGCTGGCTCTTGGGGTTACTCTTTGAGCTGGCTGGCTGGGGTCAAGAAATCACAGCTGAAAGTTGACATTTGACTTGGTAGATGAGGTAATGGAGGGGAGCTGGGATCCTGTGTGCTAGACTCATGTAGCACAACCTTGGAGAGAAAATGTCCAGCCTTAATGAGAGGGATGGGAGGAAAGGCAAACAGTAATAAACTGAGTTTCTAACTTCTACACTGTAGGTTTCCCTAGTGGTTGAAATGAGTTATCAGTTTTACTCTCCAAATAAGGGTGCAGATTGGTCTCAAATAAAGACCCCTATCCAAGGAAAAGTAGTGCATCATAGGTTTAAATTTTGCTGTTGCTCTGTTGAGCTATATAGCAATGAAGGAGTTACATGCACTCTCCAATAAAACTCATGTCTCTCATGTGTGAAACTGCTATTATCACTGATATTACTTAAAAGTTTACAAATGCACTGTAAACAGTCAGTGACCCATATACATACCTGCCAATTATTTTTTCAGTGCTAGTGATTGAACCAGGGCCTCATGTGAGCCTCAAGTAAGCACTCTACAGCTGAGCTACATCCCCAGTCCTTGTTTGCTTGTTTATTTGAAACAAGATCTTAGTTGTGTAGACCAAGCTGACCTAAACATCATAGCTCGTCTGCCTCCACAACTTGAATGCTGGCAATACAAGCCTATGCCACTGTGTCCAGCTCGGTTTCCTTTACCAACAGCCTTTCCATGTCTCTAACATTCCTCTAGTATTAGAGACTCCACAGACAAGAGCATGACAAGGTTAAAAGTACAGAAGACTTTCATGGAGTACTGAGAGAGGACCTTTAGTGGCTTGAGGGAAGGCCATGGAAGGTCCATAGATGATACTGACTAAACTCTGTGGTGGCAAGTGACCTCTCTGTGCTACACTTTAGTCTTATCTCTGGAGCCCTGAAAAAGAAGGAATTATGATATACAGGATCACACAGAATTCAGGCACATGACCCATGCTGGATTAGATCGTTTCCTTTCACCATCTGCTTGATCACCATCTCAGCAAGGACACCAAGAAGGGTTCAAAGATTAGGAAGGGCACACAGTGGTCACTGTAAATTGAATCTACCAGCAACTTCCTAGGCAAAGAAACTATGGTCATTTCCAAGAGACACTAAGAGTAGGGGGTGGGGGGTGGGGTAGTGTTTTCTCCACAGTAGTAACAGAAGGAAATTAAAAGTGACAGAAAGGATGTTTCGGAGACTAACAGATGGACTCAGAATGGGCATGGGGACAGAAACTTACAGGCATTGCTCTCTGTTCTCTACTCCAGAGCCAAGATAAAGATCAAATAGCAACACCTACACACACACACACACACACACACACACACACACACACACACACACGCACGCACGCACGCACGCACGCACACACACACACACACACACGCACGCACGCACGCACGCACGCACGCACACACACACAGAGTAATTAAGTATAATATATATACAGTGATTAAGTATTGTCTTTCCTGGCACATATGTGTAGCAACATAGCAACCTGCATATTGTATTTTATTTCTTACATTGAGCAGCTGAGATTTTCATCTCAGTGGAAGAGATGGGAAATTGAAAATGTGCCTATGGGAGCACTGACAGGAACCAAAGGTGACCCACAGCAAAACAAGGCTGAGGTCAGAGGATGAGGTTGGGCTGGTGCTAGCTGGAGGTATTGGCTTCATACACAAGTTGGTAAGGCTCCAGTAAGGCTTAGAGTGAGGCCAGGAACACACAAAAAAACTAAACAAAACCAGTAAACAACCTTAAAATGCTGCAACAAGCAGCAAAACAAAAAGGAAGAAAGAAAAAATAAAAGCAGCCTATTAGATGACATAAAAGATGGGGGTGGGGAAACATATTGGGCATGGCATGTGATACAGGAGATGCTTTGGAAATGACCAGGACACAACTATTCTTAGTTTCTGCCCCAAGGCAAGTTAGCATCTCCCCAGATTCAAAGGAAGCTCACAGGATGCCCTGAGGGATATCTGACAGATGACAGTGGATGGTCGCAGATATTAACTGGAATGTTATTTCCTTAGGAGCAGGGATCTGGGTGTGGGAACATTATCTGGTCCACAGGGGCCTCTCAAATGCCATTTGTTGAATGAATGTCCTCAGTTGATTATGTCATCCTATTATTCTTCAACGTCTTAAGCTTTAGACACACTGTGAGACATGGTTGTGTTCTGTTCTTATCAATTTTCATTCTAGACTCACTGTTAATGTCTAACATTTGAGGAAAATAAACCAAAGGATTATATATTAGATTCTGCCTCACAGATTCTAGTAAATTCCAAAATGCTGCAAATTATTACTGCTTAATACACACAGCGGCTTGGTGCTAGTTTTAAAGCTGGGCAGGCAGTCACAGTAGCCAGCCATTTCAGGGCCTTTTCTCTGAGCCAGAGGCAAGTCATGGGATTGCTCTTGATTTTGCGAGTGATGACAGAAGGGATCCCCTAGGGGGCAGTGTGTGCATAGATTTCAGCCAACCAAAGCCAGCCGTTTATGGCCGCTCAGGTAATCCTGAAGGCAACAGGAGATCCAAGAGTCTGAGAAACAAAATTCACTATATGAAGTTGTTCTTTAGGTGGAGCAGAATAAAGCATCCTGCAAGGACTGCGCAATAGAGGAAAACGTGGTGACACAGCAAAAAATCGGGGGATGGTAATTTTAGAGGCTTCTGCCAACAGAAAGCTCAAGGCTCAGCACAAGAATCATTCGACAAGCTCCTTAAACATTTGCTAAAGGGCTTTTGATATTTTTATTTATTACCTTTTACATTTCATGTTTCTGAAATCCGTGCAGAACTGTGATTCCTTTTCTTGTCTATTGCAGGTGGCAGTTAAAATTCAATTAAAGTTAACCAGTTTTAATTGTGCAACGATAGCCGATGATACTGCATTATTGATCGCTTGCAATGTTCTCAGGGTTCTACTTACACTGTTTGGTTAATGCTCCTGTATGTCCATTAAGAGATATTTATTATTATTTATTCCCACTGGAGATTCTGGGAGAATGGGTAGATCTTCACCCCCAAGATCCCAAGGTTCAAAGTCTAGAACAGAAGCCGCTCCTCTCCCTTCATTATTTTGCTGGTTTTCCCTGGAATGCAAAGCTTCCTGCATATCTCGTTAGAATGCAGATTTAGGCGCAGTGATGTGGGTGGAGGCTGAGAGTCTGCATGTAGGCCAATTTGCACGTGGTGTCAATGCTGCTACTCCATGGAGCACATTTTAAGTAGTGAGTGTGCAGAGGGGTGGCTGTGTTGGGGTGGAAGGTGCAGGCTTCTACAGATATGCATGTTTACTCCCTACACTCAGAAAAGGCCCTGTCAGTAGGAAAGATGAAGACAGGTACTTAAACAGCAGTGCTAGGGGAGCAAGACCTAGCTCCTGAGGCACTACAGGAAAGTCTAGTGCAGACACAGATTTTGCAAGGACTGTTCAAAAGGACTGTGGACTGAAGGAGGGGTACAGAAGGGAAGCAGGAATCTGAGTCATTCCTGGAATTAGGAAACACTGTCTAAAGGAGGCTCTGGATGGACAGCACCCAGCTGCATGTGAATCTCAGGGGCGGTTGAGATGAATCAGGAAATTGATGGAGTGGGAGTTGGCAGCACACAGAAGAGGTGATCTGAATGAAGAAATCCTCCTTAACCCAAGTTGGGATATCGCAGTATAACACAGACTTGAGGATGAGTGCATAGACCTGTTTTCCCATCTGTCCATAGAGAAGATACATTGAAAGCCATGGTTCAAATCAATGGAGCTCAACCCGCATTTACAAATCATTTATGGAGTAGGAAAGGGGACCCCAACCCCAAATTATGGTTCCATTAATCTGAGCTGGAGCTAGGAGACTGTGTTTTTATATCTCCCTATTTTTATTTAGTTGATAGGTATGTGCAGCCAGAACTGAAATCTGTTACTCTGGAGCAGTGGCTCTCAAGAGAACAGCCTCGCCCAGCAGCTTGGTCCCATTCCTAGAGTTCCAGGGTCAGAAACTCAGGGCGAGGCCTAGAATCTCCATTCTAACAGACCCTTTGGTGATTCTCAGGCATGTCAAAGTTTGAGCACTAGTACGTTCTCAGGCCTTGCAGCTCCAAGTGTGGTCCAGCTTGGAACTTACTACACACAAGCAGAGTCGGGGACCCGGCATCTCACAGCTACCGAAACAGAGCTGTGGGTCAATGTGCGCATTAAGGTAGGGGAAGCACATTGAATTCCAGGGTGGACAAATTTAAAGGTCTAGAGTGAGAACGTAGCAGTTGTGGCCATAGCAAGAACAAATGAAAGACTGAGTGTAAGGTGGAGTAAAAGAAATGGATCTAAACAAATAAAAGTCATTTCCTCCCAGGGAGGAAATCTGCTTGTCATCATCCCTCCCTGGACCTTCTTGCCTCATGATTCCCTTCTTCTAGACTCCAGCAGAGAGCTGCTGGGCCTTGGGTGGCAGGCTGCATTGCAGCTCAGGGCTCCCTAAGTGGTGGACTCCTGTCAGCCACCAATCCAACATTAAGATCTCTCTCTGTAGTGCAACTGCACTTAGCTCCAGCTTGCATAATATTTCTGATAACAAGAGAGCTTAAATGAAGCATCCCTTCCTTCAAAGACCTTCACCCTTAATCTGGCACAGGATAAAAAGCCAGCACATTATACCAGGTTTTCCAGCCACCCTGCCCGCATTGTATAGCCTCTGAATAGACATTCACAATGAAATTACTCAGAATGGAATTCATTACCTGGCTTAAGATTTATTGCTTTTTAACTAGAAATACAGGGCTACACACAACCTGCTCCTGGAGTTGGCTGTGCGAATGTGCCATTCCTTCTCTCCAGTTTGAGTATGTGGAAACTCAGCGGAGGAAATGCTAAGCGGGTGCAGGGGTCGTGGGCAGAAGTGTGGAGCGAACAATACTGCTTCATTAGGACAGGCACATTGGAACCCCAGGACTCTGGTGCTTCAGTTCTGCTTCTACAATCTCACCACAGGGACCGTGGGCCAGTCACCTCCCAACTAGCATAATTGGAACGACTCTAAGAGGCCCCGAAGTGCTGAAGTGCTATAAATTGGCAGCGTTCAGTTCTGATGAACATTAAAGGGAGTGGGTAGTTAATTCCAACACTCATGCTGATCCCAAAGTCTTCCCACTGGGGGCCTTTGGCTGGGAGCATCGTGGGGCCATTTGTTCTGCCTGGATTCTTCGCCGGTCCTAAGACCTCAAGGTGAGTTAATAGGCTCTGCTTCTCCACATGTTATTTTAATCTGTATTTACCATCATCATATGTATTTTAACAAACCTCGGGTGCAAGGCGCACCATTGACACTGCACAATGCAGATAAGGCAGCAGGGCCTGGGCCCAGTGGCAGAGGACAGCAGCTCCGGTTGAGAGGTGCTTGACAGTATCTTGCTTTGCACTCCAACTCAAGATTCTCCTGGGTCTCCGAAGACCTGACCTTCTGCTGGATGTCCTTTTGGGTCTCCACCTCTCTGCAGTGCCTGGGGCACTACCTCTGGATTGGCAGGACAGTGAGGACCTGTCCAGGCGTATACTTCTGGGAACCACTGTAACCACAGTCCATTCTATATCTCAATCCCTTCCCTGTTTCTTCCTTAAACACTCTCCTTTTGGCATTCTGGCACACAGCGTAAGAATATTGCTGGTGGTGGCTCTCCACGAGATAATAATCTTAAATAGATGATACTTACATGGATAATAGGATAAAGTAAAACAGGATGGGCAAATACATAACTGGAGATTAGGAGGAAGTATAATTAGCAAACCAAACAAAAGCCAAATTCAAAAGCAAAATGTGTCAGGCCTGGGAGGAGTGAAGTGTTTTCAGATGTAAGTCTTTAATCCTCCCAAACCCAACCAGTATCTTTACATGTTGCAGAAGTGTATCTGAAATGGTAAACTGTATTTGATTTCCCATTGTCAAGTAAAAAAAAAAAAACTATTGTTTTACACACACACACACACACACACACACACACACACACACACTACTTATCCATCAGTTTAGGAACTAACAGGAGAAATGGCGTCATGGCTATTCTATCACCCTGGACAATTGCGGAATAAGCCACCAGTCGGAATCTTGTGATTATTTTAATTTGTATGTAAAACTTGTCAGATAACCAGACATGTTTTCCAAAATGCAAACTAATGGCCGTCATCATTTGATGCTCCCAAGACAAGTATGACAACGACAATGTGTTATGAAAGGCCACGTTGGCACTATCAGAATAATGAGATGGTAGCCCAGGCTGCCTAGCAATTTCAACTATAGCTTAATAAATTTGGATTGTCACTTGGATAACACATCAACAGATCTGATATCAGCTGTTCACATAGCTAGGGAAAAAAAAAAACCTTTCCCTCTTTTTTTATCAATACAAAATAGCACAACTTCCTTCGCCCCATGATTTTGGTCCCACGACTTGCCAGCTTGCTATGACAACATATCCAATAAAAGCAGCGTAAGGAAAGAAAGGTTTGCTTTGGCTCACAGTTTGAGAGTGCAGTCCATCATAATGAGGAAGGTACTGAGGCAGGAACATGAGGTGTCTGGTCATGTTGTACCCACAGGTAGAAGGCAGAGAGCAATAAATGCGGGAACCTGACTCACTTTCTACTTTTTTTCAAATGCAGTTCAAGACCCCAGCCTGAGAAACAGGACCACTCCCCGTTAGGGTGGGTCTCTCTGCCTCAGTTTTTCCAAACTAGAAACTTCCTGATAGATATGCCCAGAAGTTTGTCTCCTACGTAATTTTAGATGCTGTTAATTTGACCACCACGACCTTCCAATCTAATACATTTTATACCTCTAACTCCAGTCCTGCCTACTTACTGCAGTGACGGG
>CAJQZJ010014103.1:8171018-8203688 GCA_907164525.1 Lophiomys imhausi | reverse complement strand
ATTTTATACCTCTAACTCCAGTCCTGCCTACTTACTGCAGTGACGGGAACTAGCTGAATATATCTTTCCTGGCCAGAAGACAAACCCATCAAGCAAATCTCTACCAGCAGACTGAATGTCCATGAAGAGGGATTCCAAATGTCCAGGTAGGTGTATTCTAGTACATGTCATTTCTTTTGTGAAGTCAGACTACCTGTTCCCTCCTCTCAACTTGGAGAAAGGAGGGACACCTTGTGAGTCACTAGTGAATTCTGAGTACTCTGTCTTACTGTCACCTCGGAATAGCAGTCACTGTAACCCCTGCTTTGTTCTTAGCTCACTGGAATCATCAACAAGTTGTCTCAGGTGATGTTTGTTTTGTGGAGACCTGAAACTACTGACTTCTGTTGTTTGATGATGCTTCTCTTCCACTACAAGACATGTATCTGAAATCATTATTAATAGAAACCACCTGGAGCTCGGAAGTGCTTAACGTATAGTTCCTGGCTAACCACCGCAGGGGAAGAAGGTTGAAAAGAGTCCAGAAAACTCCCCCCCAAAAAATAAAATAGTTTGTATAATGGTGTATCTTAAAGGTTTATGAATATATAAACACATTTTGCCAGATGGCTGCACAGGTCAAAAAATAAAATCTACTGTCACCTAATAGAGCAATGACTTCTTTCTATGAAAGTTTCAAATATTCATAAATTCACTCATGAATTTATTTTCAAAAATATAGAGAAAATTTTCAACATTTCCCAATCATTCTCACTTCTGTCTCTACTCCCAGTGTTTTTAAAAAATGTTTATTTATTAATTCAAGTTACATCTCCATCATAGCTCCCTCTCCCCACCCTTCCCACTCCCACCCTCCCACTGTCTCCCCCATTGCCCAGCCCACCCTCTTCCCTGTCTCCCCCACCTATCCTATCCCTCCAGAGTGGGTTGCCCCTACATATCAGCCCCCCTCCATTCAACAGTCATATGAGGGCAAAGAGCTTTCTATGCATTGGGGGCATATATGGCAACTTCATTAGGGCAAAGTGTCCCACTAACAAGTAACAAGGTCTATGTTCCTGTTCCTTTTGGTGTGTTGGTTGTACGATAGTTATCCTGCACTACATGGCTGAAGTCCAATTACAAGTGAATAGATGCCATGTGCATCTTTCTGAGTCTGGGTTAGCTCACTCAGGATGAGCTGTTCTAGTTCCATCCATTTGTCAGC
Organism: Lophiomys imhausi; assembly: GCA_907164525.1. NCBI lineage: Eukaryota > Metazoa > Chordata > Mammalia > Rodentia > Muridae > Lophiomys > Lophiomys imhausi. The sequence continues at coordinate 8,202,481 of CAJQZJ010014103.1, read as the reverse complement.
AAATTGCATGATTTTCTTGTTTTTGATGGCTAAAAAGTATTCCATTGCATAAATGTACCAGAGTTGTTTTTTTTTTTTAAATACATTCTTCAGTCGAGGGACATATGGGTTGTTTCTAGTTTCTAGCTAATACAAATAAAGCTACTATGAACATAGATGAGGAGAAGTCCTTGTGGTTTGGTGAGGATGTATACCCAGAAGTATTATGGCTGGGTCTTGAGGTAGAGCTATACCAAGTTTTCTAAGATATTGCCAGACTGATTTCCATAGTGGTTGTACAAGTTTTCACTCTCACCAGCAATGGAGGAGTGTTCCCCTTTCTCCACAGCCTTGCCAAAATGTGCTGTCTTTTGAGTTTTTAATCTTAGCCCTTTTGACAGGTGTGAGATGGAAGCTCAGAGTTGTCTTGAGTTTCATTTCTCTGATGATTAAGGATGTTGAGCATTTCTTCAAGTGTCTCTTGGCCATTAGAGATTTTTTCCTTTGTGAATTCTCAGTTTAGGTCTGTTCCCCATTTTTTGATTGGATATTAGCCCTCTGTCAGATGTATGGTTGGTGAAGATCTTTTCCCAGTCTGTAGGTTGCTGTTTTATTAGAATGACAGTGCCCTTTCCCGTACAGAAGCTTTTCAGTTTCATGAGGTCTCATTTACTGATTGTTGTCCTTAGAGCCTGAGCTATTGGTGTTCTGTTTGGGAAGTTGTCACCTGTGCCACTGAGTTTCAGGTTTTTCCCCTCTTTCTCTTCTATTAGATTTAATGTGTCAGGCTTTATGTTAAGGGATCTTTGATCCACTTGGACTTAAGTTTTGTGCAAGGTGATAAGTAAGGGGTCTATTTGCATTTTTTACATGTTGACATCCAGTTAGACCAGCACCATTTGTTGAAGATGCTCTCCTTTTTCCATTGTATGGTTTTGGCTTCTTTGTCAAAAACTAAATGATCATAGGTGTGTGGATTTATTTCTGGGTCTTCAATTTGATTCCATTGATCAGCTGGTCTGTTTCTGTACCAGTACCATGCTGTTTTTAATTATTATTTCTCTGTTGTATAGCATAGATTAAAATCAGGGATGGTGATACCTCCAGATGTTTTTTTTATTGTACAGGATTGATTTAGCTATTCTGGGTTTTTTGTTATTACATATGAAGTTGAGAATTTCTTTTTCCAGGTCTATAAAGAATTGTGGTGGTATTTTGATAGGAATTGCATTGAATCTGTATATTACTTTTGATAGGATGGCCATTTTTATTATGTTAATCCTACCTATCCATGAGCATGGGAGATCTTTCCTTCTGATGTCTTCTTCAATATCTTTCTTCAAGGACTTGAAGTTCTTGTCATACAGATCTTTCACTTGCTTGGTTAGAGTTACCCTCAGGTATTTTATATTGTTTGTAATGATTGTGAGGGATGTTGTATTTATCTTTTATCTTTTGCATAAACAATAACTTTATCTTTTGTATAAGGAAGGGCTACCAATTTTTTAAAATTAACTTTGTATCCAGCCACCTTGCTGAAGGTGTTCATAAGTTGTATTAGTTCTCTGGTAGAATTTTTGGGGTCACTTATGTATATTATCATGCCATCTGAGAATAGGGATAATTTGACTTCTTCCTTTCCAATTTGTATCCCCTTGATCTCCTTTAGTTGTCTTATTGCTCTAGTTAGAACTTCAAGTACTATGTTGAAGAGACATGGGGAGAGTGGGCATCCTTGCCTTGTCCCTGATTTTAGAGGAAATGCTTTAAGTTTCTCTCCATTTAATTTGATATTAGCTACTGGCTTGCTGTATATTGCCTTAGTTATTTCTAGGTATGGTCCTTGTATACCAGCTCTCTCAAGGACTTTTAGCATGAAGGGGTGTTGAATTTTGTCAAATGCTTTTTCAGCATCAAGTGAGATGATCAAGTGGTTTTTTTTTTTCTTTCAGCTTGTTTATATGGTGGATTACATTGACAGATTTTTGTGTGCTGAGCCACCTTTGCATTCCTGGGATTAAGCCTACTTGATCGTGGTGTATGATACTTTTGATGGGTTCTTGGATTTAGTTTGACAGTATTTTTGCATCTATGTTCATGAGGGAGATTGGTCTGAAGTTCTCTTTCTTTGTTGGGTCTTTGTGTGGCTTAGGAATCAGGGTGACTGTGGCCTCATAGAATGAGTTTGGCAGTGTTCCTTCTATTTCTATTTTGTGGAAGAGTTTGAAGAACATTGGTATTAGCTCTTCTTTGAAGGTCTGGTAGAATTCTGTGCTGAAACCATCTGGCCCTGGGGTTTTTTTGGTTGGGAGACTTTAAATGACTGTTTCTATTTCCTTAGGGGTTAAATGACTGTTTAATTTGTTAACCTGATCTTGATTTAACTTTAGTAGGTGGAATCTATCAAGAAAATTGTCCATTTCACTTACATTTTCTAATTTTGTGGAATATAGATTTTTTGAAGTAAGACCTTAAGATTCTCTGGATTTCCTCAATGTCTGTTGTTATTTCTCCCTTTTCATTTCTGATTTTGTTGATTTGGGTATTTTCCCTCTGTCTTTTGATTAACTTGGGTAAGGGTTAGTCTATTTTGTTGATTTTCCCAAAGAATCAACTCTTGATTTCATTGATTGTATTTTTTTGTTTGTTTGCTTGTTTCTAAGTTGTTGATTTCAGCCCTGAGTTTGATGATTTCCTGCCATCTGCTCCTCTTAGGAGTGTTTGCTTCTTCATTTTTTTTTTCTAGTGCTTCCAGTTCAGCTGTTAAATTGCTAAAATGAACTGTCACATTTTTCTTTTTGAAGACACTTAGTGCTATGAACTTTCCTTGTAGCACTGCTTTCATTGTGTCCCATAAATTTGGGTATGTTGTGCCTTCATTTTCATTGGATTTTAGGAGGTTTTTGATTTCCTTCTTTATTTTTTCTCTGACCCAGTGATCTTTGAGTAGAGAGCTGTTCAATTTCCATGAATGAGTAGGCTTTTTGTTATTTCTGTTTTTGTTGAAGTCCAGCTTTAATCCATGGTGGTCTGATAAGATACAAGGGGCTATTTCAATTTTCTTGTATCTGTTGAGGCATGCTTTATGTCCAACTATATGGTCAATTTTGGAAAAGTTTCTGTGAGCTGATGAAAAGAAGGTGTATTCTTTTGTATTTGGGTGAAACATTTTGTATATATCTGTTAGGTCCATTTAGCTCATGACCTCTGTTAGTCTCATTATTTCTCTGTTTGGTTTCTGTCTTGATGACCCGTTCATTGTTGTGAGTGGGGTGTTGAAGTCTCTCACTACTAAAGTGTTGGGATCGATATGTGATTTAAGCTTTGGAAGAGTTTCTTTTACAAATGTGGGTGCTCTTGTATTTGGGGCATATTTATTATTGAGATGTCCTCTTGATGATTTTTCCCTTTAATGAGTATGTTGTGTCCTTCCCTATCTTTTTTGGTTAATTTCAGTTGAAAGTCTATTTTATTTGATATTAGGATGGCTACTCCAGCTTGCTTCCTGAGACCGTTTTCTTGGAAAACCTTTTCCGAGCCCTTTACTCTGAGGTAGCAACTATCTTTGTTAGTGAGATGTGTTTCTTATATGCAGCAAAATGATGGGTTTTGTTTACAGATCCATTCTGAAAGCCAGTCTCTTTTTATTGAGGAGTTGAATCCATCGATGTTGAGGGATATTAATGACCATAGGTTGTTATTTCCTGTTATTTTGATGTAGCTGGAGGGTGTGTGATTCTTTTGGTTTAGCTGCAGCAGAGTTTTTTGTTTCCTTTATTTTCTTGGGTGTAGTTATCTACTCTGGGTTGGAGTTTTCCTTCTAGGATCTTCTGTAGAGCTGGATTGGTGGATAGACACTGTTTAAATTTGGTTTTGTCATGGACTATCTTGTTTTCTCTATGTTGATAGAAAATTTTGCTGGGCACCTATGGTCTCTTTGGGCTTGTAGGACATCTGCCCAGGCTATTCTGGCTTTTAAAGTTTCTGAGGAGAAATCAGGAGTAATTCTGATGGGTCTGCCATTATACATTACTTGACCTTTTTCCCTTACAGCTTTTAATATTCTTTCTTTGTTCTGTACATTTGGAGTTTCAACTATTATGTGGCAAAAGGAATTTCTTTTCTGGTCTAATCTGTTTGGTGTTCTGTATGCCTCTTGGAATTTTACCAGCATCTCTTTCTTTATGTTTGAGAAGTTTTCTTCTATGATTTTGTTGAAGATGATTCCTGGACCTGGAGTCAGGAATCTTCTTTTTCATCTATGCCTATAATTCTTAGGTTCCATCTTTTCATTGAGTTCTTGATTTCTTGGATGTTGTGGGTGAGAACTTTTTTAGATTTTTCATTTTCTTTTGTTGTTGTACTGATTTCTTCAATCGAATCTTCCACGCCTGAGTTCCTGTCTTCCATCTCTTGTATCATATTTTTGATACTACTGTCTGTAGTTTCTGTTCTCTTCCCTTGATTTTCCACCTCCAGGATTGTCTCTGCTTGTGTTTTCTTTAATGCTTCCACTTCCAATTTCAAGTCTTGAACAATTTTATTCTTTTTATATGTTTCCTGCCCCAATTTGTTTGTCTTTGCAAATCTTTCAAATCTTTCATTGCCCTGTCTCTTTCCTGTTCATGTTGGGCTGCATTGGCTTGGAGGTGTCTAATGGAATTCTCCATTGCTTTCATTTGTAAAATTGTGGATTCTTTAAATTCTTTCAGGGATTTATTTTCTTCTTGTAAGGCCTCTAGTTTTTCCTAAGTATAGATTTGTCATCATTTTCATGTGTTTCAGCTGTGGTGGGATGGTCAGGGCTTGTTGTACTAGCATAGCTGAATTTTGTTGGAGTCATATTTCCCTGACTTTTGTCAGTTTTGTTTCTTCACTGGCCTGTATCCATCTGGCTGCTCTTAGCTGCTTGTTCCTTGTACCTTCTGGACTTGCTGCAAAGGAGGGAGCTTTGGTGTAGGGGCGGTATAATCTTGGTGATCTGTAGTTGTCCACAGCCTGGATGGGACCTTGTGTTGGGGGCTGGTTCTCAGTGTGCCTCCCAGAGCTCATCCCTTCCTGTTGGGTACCAATTGGGAACTCAGGTCAGAGGCTGGAGTGATATGTGTTATTTATGCCTGCAAGTTCCTGAGATCCAGCTGGTCTTCTTAATGAGGTTGGTGGGGGTTGGCAGGCCACAGACTGTAAGCGAGAACTGCAGTTCCCCTGCAGTTTATGCATCAGGACAGCGATCAAGGTCCTCCCAAACTGCTCTCAGGGGATTCTCAAGTTCAATGTGTGCCTTATAGACAGAAGCACTGAGATCTGGTTCAGCCCACATAACCCAGGCAGTGACCAATGGTCCAGGGTTGTTTCACTGCTCTAGGGTTGGAACTCTGTGTTGTGGTCTGAGTATTCAGCTGAGGGGCAAGGCAGGTGCTAGCAGGGACTTCTGATGTGCAATTCACACCCTGTCCATAGTGCTTGGATTGGGGAAGCTCAGCTGCCTTTTCCCAGCCAGAATCATTGTGCTCCAGTCCAGCCTGCCTGAGCCGGCATGGCTTCTGGGAGTTTCCCTGTATCTAGGGTGTAAAAAGAAATATTAATTAAATTACTTACTAGTATTTGTATTATTGTTAATTGGTTTGGCAGCCATTAATTCTTATCCAGATCTTATAAATGAGTACACGGAGACCGCATGGATTTTAACAAGCCTTGGCCTGAGTTGTGCAATCTTAGCCCATCTAAACTAGCTCTTAATTCTATTACCCAAATATGACCCCATGTATACATACATCCCTTTGGACTGCCATTCTCCTCACTAGCTGATGTTCCAGGCCATCTGGAATGATCCTCTTGCATCTACCCCCATGGCGTGTGCATGTATGAATATCTACAAGTGCATATATTCTTCATAACATTTTTTTTGCTTGTTTTTTCGAGACAGGTTTCTCTGTATAACAGTTCTGGCTTTCCTGGACTCGCTTTGTAGACCAGGCTGGCCTCAAACTCACAGAGATCTGCCTGCCTCTGCCTCCCAAGTGCTGGGATTAAAGGCATGTGCCCCACCGCCTGGCTTTCCTTCATAACACTTGACATGTATTCATTTAGAAGTTGCATTTTGTTGGGTTTCAATTCCAGCAGCATTTCTATTTTCCATTAATTATGTTAGCAGCTTCAGTCTTTGGTCTATATCTGCAATTTCTCTTTGGAAGCAGAGAAAACAGATCTAGTTCATTGTGAACTGATTTGCATAATGTAGAGACCCATACAAGGAATTATCCTTTACTAATTATATCCTTCCAGGTTACTTTTAAGATGAACTGGCATTCCTTGAGCACACACTGATGTCAGTGTCGAGTCTAATTTATCACATATCGTTTGACTTCCCCTGTCCTTTCTCCTACAGCCTCTGGGACCAGGTTTATCTGGACAGTTGGTTCTTTCTCAGCTTCTTGACTTTGCATACGGTATGGCCCCTGCTACCCATTGACATTCTGGAGGTCCTCTGAGACCACAGTTATTTTAAAATTAATTTGCCTTATTCACTTTCCTAGCTTTCACATGTTATAGCAACTCTGTTCATACACCTGATCACACGGACTCAGATAGAAATATCTGTCACATCAGCCCAAGTAATAGCTAAGACAGGACCACTCATTTATTGCTGAGAAACCACCTGGGACTTATAAATGAGAATAGTTTCTAAATCTCTATGTCCAGTAATATCCCCCATTGCCCTAAGAATATCCTACCTATTTAATTTTTTTAGAGGCCAGCTGTCGGCCACAAAGGGAAGCAGAGTCAGATATAAAAGAATACATTTGGGAAGCTTCCTTATTTTCTTTTGTAAATGGATTTTTTTGTGTGTGGTTTTAATAAGAAAGATATAAAAAACAATGCTGAATTTGAAACCTAACCAAAGATTGCCTGAGCAGACTTAATGCAGAGGTGGCTGGAAGGCTTGCTAGATGTTTGCAATGACAAGGTGTAGAGAGAGGAGGACACTGTAGTGAAGAAGGTCCCTGGCTCCACTCACCCTCCTATTTAACAGGTATGTGACCTGGGAGATGCTATGGGAGCCCTGACCACATTGTCTTTCATCTCACCAACGATAAAGGTTAATTACAGAATCAACCTAAAAAAGGAAATGTGAAGACTGCCTCTCAAAAACACAAAGTATTTCAGGAGAAGTGAGTATTATATGCATGCCGGCTAGTTGTATTGTTATTTAAATGCCTAGAGTCTGGACTGGACAGCCAAAGTTCAAGTCCTTATTGCCATTTATTACCTGCATGATTCTGAGACAGCTGAAATGACTCTTTTGAAGGTGTTCCCTCTGTGCCACGTGGGATAGTAATGCTGCATGGAGCAGTGTGATGGATAATGTCCTTGGTGTCAGCATTTTAAAAGATCTCTAACTGTAAGCACACAAGTGCAATATCTTCTTTTGGTATATCACTCTGCATGTCCATAACAAGTCCATTCTGGTCTGAGTTGACCATGAACATCTGCATTTTATATGCCTTTCAATTTCTTACAGAATTTAGTTTTAAAATGCACTGGGGTGATACAGAACTCTCCGGAGACAATGATTGCCAATTTCTATTTATAGGATTCTATTGACAAAGTAACAGGCTACTGGTGGACTTTGGGCCTCAGCCAGACTGGTAATTTCTGAAATAACAAATGAACCTGATTGAATGATGATTTTTTTCTGAAAGGTCAGACTGCCATGTAACTGGAGGCTGGCATTATAGGAAGCTTCTAGTGTGTTGTATTGTACACTGATATTAACACATGTTGTTATTGCTCTGTGAATGTTATTTAGAGGTCTTAGCTTTATAAGCTACACACCACACACACACACACACACACACACACACACACACACACTATTCTCATGTGCACATGTGCTTTAAGTGGATGCTGTGACCAACAGTCACACCAATACCCATAATTCCAATGTTGCCTTTGTTGCTTAGGGACTGATTTTGCAGGCTAGGTGCACTGATGAAATGAGTCCTTGTTGTTTCTGAGCCTTGTTCCATAATCTTCATTTGGCTGAGGCAGGAGAGAAGTACTTCATTTTAATTAGAATTTCAAGCAAACTGCATTATGTTGTTATGTGCTATTCCAAAAGAATATGCCACATCAAGGGCAGCTGTTGATGATCCTGTTTACTCTGTCTAAGAAATAAAACCATTCTCACTCATTTCATAGCTCCTCTACTGCACTGTTCCTAGCACATCGCATGGAGGAAAAAAAGATGTTCCCGGAAGCTCTCTAACACAGTAAGTGCATTCAACAAGATTCCAGGTAACAATCTTGAGACCCATGAAAATATGACATCACCCTGTCATTAAAGGGGACATTGCAGGTTCCATCCTGCTCTCTGTCTCCCTGACTTTCTGTAAACCACAGCACCTTCTGAGGGATCTAGCTCCCACCTATTGCCCCAAGGAAGGACCCAGCTTTGCTGAAGAAAACTTAGCTGTTCTGCCTTAGAGCCACAATTAAGTCCCCACTGCTCTTCAAACCAATGAGTCCTTCCAAGTAGTAATACAATTTATTTTTCCCATTTTCTAAGTAATGCCAGGGTAAGCATGTTCATCATTTTAGATTCACTGATTCTAATTCCTAATTCAGACTTGTTTGTTCAGTGGAAGGTAAACAACCCCCTAGCTATCTCCCACCCCCATTTATTTAGAAAGAGAGAGTTTCAGTGGGAGAAGATAAATGGCATGTCAGACATGGTTTGGAGGGGCTGCAACTGAATAATTTCTAGTTTCCTAGTCTGTCTCCAGCTGTTGTGGCCGAGTGTGACTCTGGCAGCTGTGTCTGGCTTGGCTGAGCTGCTATTTAGTCAAGATAGACACTTTTAAGCATTTGTTTAATATTATAATCTCAGGCTAGTCCAGGAATTCACATATTCAACCACAAGACAAGTCATGACTTGTTTCCCAATTATCTATCTGTTCATAAGCAGCCAGTTGGTTGATACCTGTATTCCTAAAATGCCTTGGAAAATAAAAGAGACCACACTCAGAGAATCACTGGCATCAAATAGCCCAGGGTATGAATCAGTTCAATTCCACAAATACTTTTAGGTGCTTCTACGAACATGGAAACACAGGACCTATAAAGACTGGCAAGACAGAGTCTCAACTCTTAAGTATAATGTAATACCAGGATATAAAAACATCAGTAGCTAATTGATTGTTTTTTAGACTTGGCCTTGTTTCAAAAGGGCTAATGATGTTAAGATTAGTTGCAAAAAATACACATAACAGGTCAAAATGAAATAAAATAAAACTATGTAAGAAGGATGTAGAGAAAATTAAGTGTGGAAAAGTTTCACTGGAGCCTGAAGTGAATAGGTTTAAAAAACAAAGACCATGAGAAGTAGAGTTTGCCTGTTGGTGGGCCACATATTTGTCTCAGAGCTTTCTGGATTGCTACACAAAAATCAGAAACAAGACTGATTCATTCTGATTGGAAATACTGTGTCGATTATACTTCGACAAAGAAAGATATACAAGATAGGGAAATGAGGCAGATCTTTCTCATACAGATGGTTTCTCCAGAACGTTGAGGTGGGGCAACGCCTCAATAGGTAAGTATTTGGTGTGTGAGTGTGAGGAATCCATGCGAAGCCAGACACAGTAGTGCCTATCCGAAATCCCAGAACTCTTGTTGACATCAAAGGCGGAAATGAGGAACTGCGAAGAAGATCCTGGGCCAGCGAGCTCAGTATATACAGGAGTAGAGATGAGAAGAGTCCCTGTCTTGAGCAAGATGGAAGGTAAGGGCTGACATTCAGGATGTTCTCTGACATGTGCACTGTGGTGTGTATGCACCTGTACTCACACAGGATAACACGTACACACACACACACACACATACACACACACACGCATAATGCACACACATATGCACAGAGAGATAAACTTCTTTTTTAATAATTTATTTTTTATTTCTTCAAGTTACATCTCAATCACAATCCCCAACCTACTCCACCCTCCAGTCCCACCCTCCCACCCTCTTCCCCATAAACCCCCCCATCCTCTTCCCTCTTTTTTTTTTTAATTTAAGGTATATCTTTTTCCCTCCAACAGCTCCCCCTTTCAGTCCAACAAATGGTTCTTTCTCTAATAACAAAAAATACAATACAAAACAACAGGAATAAATAGACCACAATTATGAGAGTTATATGGCTTAGCATACATTCCAATGTCCAGTCCGTATGTATTTGGCACCTGACTTTAACATTCTACTATCTAACCATCTCCATGAGTTTAAAGTTCTATATCTAACTCAGCTTTCATACTAACTTGCCCCACAATTTTAAAAATATCTTCTTAGATCCAGAACACCCTCTTGATTCCTAAACAACTCAAAATTTAACTATGAGACTCTAGCTATCTATTCTTCAACCACCTCAGAGACCTGAGAGGGATAAATATATCTGATTATATAAGAAGTGCAGGGCCTGCAGCTTCCAAAACTAAGAAATGACATACCAGTGGCTGCCTGGACAGTTCACACTTTCTCTCCATACATTACAGCAGAGAGATAAACCTTTAAAAGAGAAGATTTTGGTTTGTTCTAATGAGCATCCACTACATACAATGCTGACAAAGATTTTCATAGGCTGGTAGCAAAGACTCTAGGTGTCTTATGTTATAGCCATTCCCTGTCAGTTTCTTGGTTGCTGCAAAGATCCCCCTCTATAGCATAAGCACTCCCTAGCAGATGAAAACGTTATATATTTGGTTTCACAGACTCCAAGACACAATCCAGTTATGGCACCAGAACACTGACAGAAGGATGCTAAGAAGCTCCTTGGAGAGGTTGTTTGCATTTCTTTTTTTTTTTTTAACAAAAGAGACACTTAGAGACCTTCTCTGGACTTTGCATGTACATATTCCTTGAGAGGTCTCTGTTACATTATCTTGTGGACACTGGGATAAGTATCCAGGTTTGTTCTGTCTTTCAGTGTGTGACAGGACCATATGATATTGTCATATTCAAAGTTGAGTTTAAGAACTATAGGGTGGAAGCCAGGTGTAGTGGTGAATGTTATTAATCCCACCACGAGGGAAGCAGGGTCAGGTGGATTGCTGAGCTTGAGGATAGCCTGGTCTACAGTGTGAGTTCTAGGATAGCCAGGTCTACACAGAGAAGCCCCATCTTGAAAAGTCAAACAAACAAACAGATAAATCAAAGAACTATAGGATAGAGTTTCCCCCACCAAAAATTGCAAACTATTTCATAATGTTTTAAGAAAGTTTACTAATTTCTGTTGGGACATATTCATGGCTAATGTCATTTGTGTACGGCCAGATAGCTGTCAGTTGGACATGCCTAAACTATACGCTGTGTTGGGAAGGAAAGCTAGACTTTCATGAATCCTAAATTTGATCACCAAACATATTTCTGATGACAAACTAAGGATCAAAATTAAAGTCTGTGCAGGAACTAGGGTAACTTAATGCAGTATTTGTGGCCGTTTTTCTTCTTGAGGCTCTAGGAATTAAACCTAGGGTCTTACACATGCTAAAAATAAGTGTTCCACCTTTAAGCTTTGCCCCAGTCCATCGTGTGAATTATAAGGGGAACCAAATGATAAGTACCGACCCAGATCTCAGAGAGCATCTTACAAAGAGAAAGATATTTTGCGTGGCCTAATTTAGAAAAAAGCAGGCATCTTTCTCTTTTGCTTGCGGTGTAGTCCAGGCTAGCCCCCAAAACACTGAGATTATAGATGTGTCTGCACACCTGGAAGAAAATAACATCTTTGTAGAGTTGACTAGGGGAATCAACCTTCCTTTCAGTTTGAGATCTGAGAAGAGAATTCAACCATCATACAACTGTATGATGAGCCTGGGTGTATTTATCTGTGTTCTGTACTGAGTCCGAATACTATAAACACAAATGTGACTTTAAAAATAGAGCAGTGATTGAGATGTAACTTGAAGAAATAAAAAATAAATTATTAAAAAAAATGAGGAAAAAAAAATAGAGCAGTGTATGAGGACACACACACACACAAAAAGGAGCTCATCTCCAAAAACTGATTTAGAACAAGATTCAGAACAAAAATCAGGAAGCCATTGGGAAGCTTTGGATGAATGTGAGAAGACAGACTGCTGTGAATCAGGAGCTGAGGAGAAAGGAAACTTAGCAAAAGTGAGGTTAGAATACAAAGTCAGCAAAGAAAGGCCTCAAAATGTGAGTTTAAAATGGAATCCAAATGGGAACTCAATAGGACTTTCAGAGAACATGGAAACCTAGAATAAGAATGCCTAATTTTGCTCACTCCAAACACCTATAAAACCACAACAGTTTCTAGACATAGAAACTTTCATGCTTAGCGGAAATAAAAGAAAAAAATCAGAGCAAAACTTCGAAGCTGAAAATCAGATAAATGGTATCTGAGGGTTGTTGATGTGATGGAACACAATGACCAAACGCAAGGTGGGGAGGAAAGGATTTATTAGGCCTACACTTCTACATCACAGATGATCACTGAAGTCAGGACAGGAACTCAAACAGGGCAGGAAACAGGAGACAGGAGCTGATGTAGAGGCCATGGAGGGGTGTTACTTACTGGCTTGCTCCTCATGGCTTGCTCAGCCTGCTTTTTAAAGAATCCAGTACCACCAGTCCAGGGATAGCACCACCCACAATGGACTGGACCTGCCCACATCAATCATTAATTAAGAAAATACCCTATAAGCTTGCCTAAAGTCAGATCTTATGGAGGCATTTTATCAAGGTATCTTCCCATCTGTGAAATGACTCTAGCCTGTGTCAAGTTGCCATAAAACTAGCCATCACAGATAGATGATAGGTAGATGATAGATAGACAGAAAGACATATCAATGATACATATGTACATACATACATACATACATACATACATACATACATACATACATACATACATAGAGAAAGATATTAAATGAATCTCTGTGAACAAAAAAAAAAAAAAGCCAAATCCTGAACTGCAGAAGGAAATAGAAGAGAAATAATCTAATTTCTGACCCTGGAGGGTCAAGGCTTAATACCAGTGTTTCTAGAAGAATGATGAAAGGCAAGACAAAAAAAGTTAAGAGGATTCAGAAAATTAAAATGTGACAGGACTCTGTCTGCATCTGCCCTACTTCCTATATTGCCATTAGGCACTGTCTTCTCCCTGAAGGAGAAGGTTTGGAGGTTTGATTATGTTGCTGATAGGAAGCTCTCAGCCTGGGCACAACAAGACTTCTCTCAGGGTCTGTATCCCAAATGGAATTTAAACACATGTTTGCATCCTGACTGCTAAGCTAAGTTTCCTTTTCCCACTGATTCCTCACATGTAGACGTTTGCAATCCAGAAAACAGAATGCTGCATCTTCTCTCAAGAGAATATGATCATTCCATGGTACTGAAAACACTGAATGTGTCCAGCGGGGGTGCTCAAAGCTCTTCAGAGAATCACAGATACATCCAAGCACCTGGGGTCCCCAGCCTCTTCAATATGAGCAAACACTCAAGAACTTCCATAAATCCAAGAAAAGTGCCTAGTGTGAACAAACGGGGAAAACAAGAGAGAGAGAGGAAGAAAAAGGAACTGAAAGAAGATGGCAGTGTGTAAGAAGGGAACATTAAACAGTAAAGTGTGATTAATATCTTCCAAAATCTAAGAGACCTACGTATGTGAAATAAGCCTTTGGAATAAAATACCTCATGTTGTGGCAAAACTCTAAATGATGCTGCCAAGTTTGGAGTGAGTCAGACAATGTAAAGTCAAAAAGCTTCAATGGGTTGCACATCGAGCCTGGAGAGATTTAAACAACAGAGATCTAAAATAGGTGAGATGGGGATAGTGCACATGACCATGAACAAACATGACCAGGAATGGATTCTCAGTATTCAGGATAAATGAGAGGGGGAACACCCCTCATCCTAGGAAGAAAATAGCCTTGCAAAACTGAAAAAGAACCCACTCTTGTACATTGAAAGCACACACTTCACTGAGGTAGAGAGAATTTCAAATGACACAAATTGAAACACATCCTGGCCAACTCTAAGAACTGAAGGAATAAAGGGGTTAATTTATGAGCCCCTTGGTGGTGATATATATATATAGGTGTGTGTGTGCCTGTGTGCGTGTGTGTATGATAATGTGTATCTATACACACATATGCATATATGTGCATATCTTGATGTACTTGTGGAATATGTGAGTGCAAAGGAATATAAATAAGAATGGCCTCAAATATCCTTTTTGAGACATAATAGTACAGAAGACATATAATTATAAATAGAAACAATTGTCATCAAAGAATTTTGTTCCTGGAAAAATTATGTGTGAAAAGCAACAGGGGTGCCCCTTCAAAGTGTGTATTTGTACGAGCTTCTTGGGAAAAAATTTTTTTTGGAAGCTGAAGCTTTAATGCCTAAGAGGGGCAGAAAAGTTCTACAAGTTTTAAGATGTGAAGATGATTGAACAAAAGAACTGGCTGCATGCTCCAAACCATTTAGATTGGAAGATAGCCAGGTTAATTTTTGTAAATGTGGTTATAAAAGTAGATGCCAACTTCAAAACCTGTTTTCAAATTAGAAGATATTTAATAGTTAGACGGGATCAAAGGAAGAAAATAGAGGGAGAAAGGAGGAGGGTTGAGAGAAAGGAGAGGATTACTGGAAGAGAGAAAGGGAGGGAGAGGTCCAGAAGGGGGCAAAGGAGCAGAGGGAAGAGAGATGACTTCCTTGGGCCTCAGGTGAGGTGGGGTCTCAGTTGCTGCCCCTTCCTCCTACCCTCAGATTTTCATTTACTTAGCATGAGGTGCACATGGAATTTCCTTTTCTATTTTCAGTGCACAGCAACTTTTGGGAACCAGTGGCTCAATCAGTTCAGTAGGAAAAGATGAGGGTGGCAGGAACATCTGGGCTTATGTTTCAAGTCTTGTTCATCAGTAGCAACCTCCTGGGACCTTTATTGAACTCATATTCAGGTGCAGTGGGAAAGTGAGTGGATTCGCTGCTAACTTCAAGGACGAGGAAGAAATGACATCACATATTAGCCCTGCTAGAAAAATAATACCTAGTGGATTAAAAAGGATATATCCCTTCTAAAATTTTGAGTTGAAAGTATTAAAAAAAAGGTGTTGTACTAAGCAGGGAGAAAGACAGAGAAGAAGAGAAGAGGAAAAGAGGGAGGGAAGAGGAGAAAGAGAGGGAGAGAGGAAGAAAGTCAATCAGGAGTTAAATATATCACCAAATAAGATACCTCACATAATATGGACAGTTGTGTTCATTAATATCATAAGCACATTTTGTGAGAAAATTCTCCTTCACTAAAAGAGAATGTATTTATATTGAACAGGAGGAGATACCTATGTGAATTTTCCAAAGACTATACTGGAAAAAAATCACCAAAACAAAACTATGTTATAAATAATTAAAAGCTTAGCAAATACATAAAGAAGTGAAGAGTGATTCCAATTAGAATAGTAAATATGATAAAAATTAAAGCAAAAATATTAAACAAAAAATATATTTCACAATGAACATAAAATTGACATTAAATCATGTACATCAGCTAGCATTATATCAAAATACAAAAAGTGGAGCCTGCTTCAATTAGGAGAAATGGATAAAAATATCATACTAAATGGAAGCCTTAATACACCTCTTTCTTTTTAACAGGGTGATAGAAAATGTAAATTAAAGTTCATACCATCCAGTATAATATGTTTATTATCAAACTAATAAAACACTAACCCAAAGCTAAGAGGAACATGCAGCAATGAAATTATGCAAAAGTAAAATATACAATGTATTTTGAGTAGAAAAAACTCATAATTAGATTAAGGAGAACATTATTACTGTGATTACTAAAAAATTAGAAATCAGAAAAATAATACGTATCAAAATTTGTATTTATTAAGGTAGTATTTGGCAGAAAATGAATAGAGTTAAATGACTTCTTGACCAATGAGGAGAAGGAAATAAGTATTCTGCAATTGGTTTCCCTCTGAGAGAACTGTCCTTAGTGGGAAGTTTAGGTCGACCTCCAGGGCCATTAGAGTTTAATTCCATGAAAGTGGCCTGTGTCCTCTATGCGCTGTTTCTTTTAGACCTCCCAATTTCAGTGATCTTTCTCCCCAGTCTTCCATAAATCCCAACAGAAATTTTTAAAAATTTAGGAATTGTGTATGGCTTTTGATGTGTACCAATTTAACTAACATGTGAAGACTATAAGGACTGGTAAGAAGTCTTTGCAGTACAGTTCTTAAAACCATGTTAGGAACAAGTTCTTTCTGATCTCATATATCATGTATTGAGATAATAATTTCTTTTATGTTCAGACCCATTCTTGGGGAAGGTGAGGCTCTAAATTTTCTAAACGTTATAGTAATCTTGGAAATTATCAAGGATTGGTATGAGGGTTTTGTTGAGGTCTGTTTAAGGAAAACATTTTCCTTCTGGTCAAATGAATGAACTTTACCTCTGACTGATGGAGTCATGACATTTTGATTGGCTCCAAAGACTAGAACATATACATACTATTGGTTCATCTTTTAAGAGTTAATCTAGCTGAGCCCATCAAACATGTAACTAAGAGACCACCAATCAGGAAGACTGACTCACTTAAAGCCATGCTAAGAAAATGGGAGGAGGGAGAGCTGGAGACAAGAGCAGAGGGCGAACTCAGGGTCTGACAAGATGGCCAGGCTGCCCACAGGATCATGAAGGAAACTCAGCGTTTGCTGCTGAACCAGTTCCTGGCATTAAAGCAGCACCAGATGAGAGCAACACCTGTTATTTTCATGTGGTCATAGATGGCCCCCAAAAGTCCCCCTTTGAGGGAGGGACTTTTAAACTTGAACTATTCCTTCCAGAAAAATACCCAATGGCAGCACCTAAAGTATGTTTCATGACCAAAATTTATCATCCTAATGTAGACAAGTTGGGAAGAATATGTTTAGATATTTTGAAAGATAAGTGGTCCTCAGCACTGCAGATCTCCACAGTTCTGCTATCAATCCAGGCTTTGTTAAGTGCTCCTAATCCAGATGATCCATTAGCAAATGATGTAGTTGAGCAGTGGAAGACCAACGAAGCCCAAGCTTCAGAAACAGCGAGAGCATGGGCTAGGCTTTATGCTATGAACAATATTTAAATTGATCAAATCATCAAGTGTACATCACTTCTCCTGTTCTGCCAAGACTTCTTCCCTTTTTTGTTTGCATTTCATGGACACAGTCTTAGAAACATTACAGAACAAAATCCCAGGCATGTTCATCTATGACATGCACATTAGCAAATCTTTGTCCTGTCCTGATTCACTGTTGTAAAGCATGAGCGGAGGCTGGAAGTATCATCTGGGTTGTTGTGAGATGTTGAAAAGAAGTGACTGCTTTGACTCATTTCCCCATCATGGTTTAAGTACAAAGCACCATGAATGAAGGCAGTTGTAGGATTAGCTGTCAGAAGGATGGGTGTTTTTATTTTATTTTTTTAGGGGGTAAGTAGTTTTATTTTAATTTTATGGCCTCCTTTCCCCTGGCCCATCTCAAGGGATCTAATTGCAGTGGATAAATGCAGCTAACCAGTTTTTTAGAATATGTTCAATAGTCAAGTCTAACTTTAGACTCTATAGATGGACAAGCTTGTCTAAACCAAAATGGTAACATTAAATAAACATCACAGCCCTCACTAATAACATTGTGACTTTGCTGTCAAGTGTAGATTCTCTATCCCCCACCCCACCCCCCAAAAGAAGAAAAAGAAGAAGAAGGCAAAAAAAAAAAAAAAAAAAAGCTTGTGACCATTTTGTATGGCTTGTCTGGAAACTTCTGTAAATCTTATGTTTTAGGAAAAATTTTTTGTTATTGTTAAAAAAGAAAGAAAGAAAGGAAGTGGGAGGAATAATTATCTCCTTAATGAGATAATGTACCTACACTTCCCAGATACCTCTTCCCCATGTAGCCACTCACAGAACTTCCATCATCTAGCACTGTGGCCTGCCTGATGCTCGGAGTTACTCAGAAAATGCCAAAAATTCCCCCCTTTCTTATCTTTTATCTTTTTCTTTCAGATACTGGCTAAAGCCTGAGAACATCAAAGTTTGGACATGCTTTCTAGAACAGTCTGGCCTTTCTCTCGCTCACTGAAAGTTCCCCTCCCTTACTGTCAAGCAATTGCTTGTGTGCCATGGGGTTTTTGGCTGACCTCTGTTACTAGCCTGCTTTCTTAAAGCCATGATTTACTCTCTTTCTCCCCTCCATCCCCTTCTCCTAGCAATTGCTGAGATTTATAGCTGTCCTGCCCTGTTTTTCTTTCCCACTATAATAAAATTGTCTTCAAGCTTCTTTTTGAATTTGTTTCTAAATTCTTCCATTAATGAGACCAAAGAGAGAGCACTGATTTCCTTAGTAACACAAAGATACAGAAAGAAAAATATGTCTGCTCATTTAAATTTACATCTCACAAAATCCTGCAAGCTAAAATTTTAATAAGAGAGTAGGAGGTGAAGTTCAAACCAGAAACATTTGCCTTGCATGACCAAGATCATACAAGCACCACAAACAGTTAAGAAACTCTTTCACTAAAACTAAATACGAAACACAAACCTAACCAGCTCTGTGAGGACATTGTTAACAGAATGGAAAAATAAAGCCATAGACCAGGAGAAAAATATTTGCAAATCACATATCTGATAAAAGAAGATCAAAATATATGAAAACCTCTTCAAACTCAGCATTAAGAATGCAAACAGTCCAATTTAAAAATGGGCAAAAGATCTAAACAGACACTTTACTATAAAAAAAATGCAGATTGCCAAGAAGCACATAAAAAGATGGCCACCATCATTTGTTGTTGGGGAAATGGATATTAACACAAAACAACACCAGTATGTCCTATAGCTGCTAAGTGATTAAAATCCAAAATATTAGCAGTGGCAATGACCATTGAAAATGCTGCATCATCACCCCTTGTTGATCCAAATCCAAAATTCATAGTGACTTTGGAAGGTGGCTTGACTGTGTCTTACAAGGCTAATACCGTTTTGCTTTACCAAACAGCTACTGTGCTCCAAGACGCTTGCCAACTGATTTGAAAAAATATACATCCACATGAAAAACCATGTGCAAATTTTATGGCATCTTTATTTGTAATCATCGCAAACTGGAAGCAACCAACATGTCCTTCAATAGGTTAAAGGCTGAACAGTAAAACCTTCACAATATGGGAGACAATCCAGTAATAAAATCAATGAGCTATCAACTTCACAAAAAATGTACGTGAACCTTAAACATACATTCCAAGGGAAAGACTCCAGCCTACAAAAGGAATGATATAATTCAACTTACATTACACATTGGAAAGGGAAAACTACCTCGATACAGGACAGATCAGTGTAGGGGCTGATAGGTTAATATAAGTTAGATTTAGTGAATACCTAAGTTTCTGATACAGTCTCTTAATTCGGGGCATGAAGATCAACTGCTGTGAGCAATTAGCTTATCAGCTTATGGATGAAGTCAGGTGAAATGAGGGGAGTCTCTTTGGACTGAAAAACAAGGCTGAAGCCAGGTGAAACAAGGAAAGACTTTATGACCTGGCATTGCTTTCAACTGCTAAGTGGGCAGAGCCCAAATTAAGCTAAAGCAGGTGGAACAAGGAGTGATCCTATTTAAGGACAAGTGGATGAGCCCAGAGAGGTGCGTGCTAAGGGCCCCCGATATGAGAGAGCTCCGAGAGTCCTGCTGGAGAAAGTTCTGGTAGACCAATGGCCAGATCTCCCTGAGGCAGAAGGAAGCTGGTGAGCAGAGAAAGCCTCGGCAAGACAGCAAAAGGCCAAGGACTAAACCCTGTGGCTCAGCTTTTGCCTAGAGGGGTTTGACCTGTCCGAACAGTGGCCTGAACGGAACTGTGGCCAGCTTTAAAAACTGAGGCAGAACGGCAGAGTTGCTGATACGAAGGAAGTAAGGTGGCCTACAGACGCTGAGGTCTCCCAGAGAGAAGAAAGTCTACCCCCGAGACTGGTTTCCTGACGACTGAGGACCTGCCCCAGAGACTGTATCATTCTAAAAGGGTATGAAAGTAGTTGTTATGAATATCAATAGGTTTAGTGGATAGGTTAAAGGGGTTGTAGGAATTTATAGGATTAATAGTTAAGAAATTGTTGGTGTTTGTTATAAGTGAATTTAGTAATAAATAAGTGTTAAATAATAACTTAAAAGTTCGGTTACAGATCAGTGTTTGCCAATGTTGTGGGATGTGGGGATGAGGGGTGGGGAAGATTGAATAGATAAAACACAATGGGCACTTAGGATGGGGAATCTATTTTACATGTGACTGTTAGGGTCCATTTATAGAAATAATTAAATTATTTATCAGGATTTATATTATATTTAATTGGTTCAACGGTTAATCCTTAACCATCCGTTATAAAAGAGCACACAGACACCACTTGGATTTTAAAAAGCCTAGGCCTGGGTTGTGCAATCCTGGCCCACCTAAACTAGCTCTCTATTACCTAAATATAACCCCATATATACATACGTCCCCTTGGACTGCCATTCTTCACGCTATGCCGATGTTCCTGGCCATGTGGAATGAGGTTCTTTTTTTCTAACCCATGGTGTGCGTCCTCTTTCCTGTTGGCCCTGGCTGGAATGCTTTAATCCTCTGTCTAAAGCACAGGCTTCCTGTTCTAATCTCAGGAAGTCCCACCTTTCTCTGTCTTTGCCCAATCTCAGGCCTGAGCATTTTATTTAACCAATCAGAGACAATGTAAGTAACAGACAGCAAACAGGATCAATTAATTAACATTTAGAATGCTTAACACTACCCCATCATGTCACTATCATGAAACACCTTAAGACATGTTTGTCCAGCTCACAGAACTTCCGAAGACGAATATTGAACCTTAATAAATTTAAAAGTAACTGTTTAGTTACTTGAGGGACCCAGGAGGGAAAGTCAAAGGAAGTTAGGATCCAAACCTCTGGATTCCATGCCACCGGCATTGCTCTGCCAGCATCTGACTTCCAGTGTCGCTTAGTTAGTGGCAAAAACGAAACAATCCAGAGCCTGACCCAATGTACCAGGTTCTGTCTCTGAAACCATCACTCTACACCTGCTCACTGTTGTCAACATCAGCCCCTTCCTGCAGCTTCTTCATAAACTGCCACTAAAGCCAAGAGCTACTGCTGCCCCAGGGCTCCCGCAACTGCTCCTCACCCTGCTCTCTCCAATCAGGGAGTCAGCCATGGACTGCAGCTCAGATCAAGCTCAATGAGATGTGATGTTCAGTTAATTACCCCCACGCTAGCTTCTAGCTCCCTCCTTCTTCCCTGCTGAGAGCTCACAGCAGACTGTGTTGCCAGACCTATGCTACTTAGGACAGAGTTGATTAACCAAATTAACCATGCACTTTGCCTGCGCACATTTACTTCCCACTGTTTACTCTCTGGACGTCTTAGGGCTTGTAAACATATACCAAAGACAGCTGCCTTTGACATGGTTCTACACCTCAAGGACACAAGTATATTACGTGTTTACATGTCACGAAAAGTCCCCAAGAAATCATATTAACCCACTGATACAGCTACCTCCTGGAGGAAAATAAAGAAGGGATAAAAATAAAATTTTTGCTTCATACTTTTAGTTTTTTAAAACTTATATATGTAAGGATTTAAAAGAAAACATACTGTTTTTTTTTAAATACAAACAGATTGTACCTTTGTAATTAAAAATACATTTTGGATGGGAGAAACACATTGTTAGTCTATGCATTAATGTGGATTTCAAAGGAAAAAAATATTTTTATTGTGTAGTAGGAGGAATTCAAGGATATTAGTGTGGTATATTATATCATTATATTCTAGAATTAAAGTCAGTGGAAAATGGTATGAAGTGCAAATTGAATCTCTGAGGCTTGGAACTCTATGAAACAAAGAAACTAAGCAACATAAGACTTTGTCTAATGGTAAGACAATGATGGAACCGATAATGGAGAAGAGTTTATCAACTGCAAAGTCACTCATGGTATAAAGAACCATCTGTAGCTTGCAGTTGTATGGCTTTGTTGAATAGACTTAGTAGTCCCATCCCTCTTCCATGCAGCATTTTCTTTTGGATTAGTGGTCACTGTGTTTTGTGTTCTCTTCCTTTTTCCACTCCTCTTTACCACTGCATATCCACTATGTTGACTTGATTCACTGGCTAAAGAAGCAAAGATGAAACTTGTACAACCACTTTGGAAATCAACCTGGAGTTATCTTAGGAAATTGGAAATAGTTCT
Source organism: Lophiomys imhausi (assembly GCA_907164525.1). Taxonomy (NCBI): domain Eukaryota; kingdom Metazoa; phylum Chordata; class Mammalia; order Rodentia; family Muridae; genus Lophiomys; species Lophiomys imhausi. The sequence continues at coordinate 8,180,214 of CAJQZJ010014103.1, read as the reverse complement.
ACCTCAAGACCCAGCCATACCCCTCCTGGGCATATAACCAAAAGATTTGACAGGAAACCACAAGGACATTGCCTCAGCAATGTTCATAGCAGCTTTATTTGTAATAGCCAGAAACTGGAAACAACCCAGATGTCCTTCAACTGAAGAATGGATAAAAAGAAACCGTGGTACATTTACACAATGGAATACTACTCAGCCCTCAGAAATAAGGAAATCACACAATTCAAAACCAAATGGATGGATCTAGAAAAGCTTATCCTAAGTGAGCTGACTCAGCACCAGAAAGATAAATATGGTATGTACTCTCTTATAAGTGGATATTAACCATACATCACAGGATAACCATCCAACAACCTATAGACCCAAACAGATAGGAACCTAGCATATCTATCCTAGGAAAAACTTCACCCAGCAGTGACTAATGGAATCTGTTGCAGGTTAGTGGAACACCTTTCCCTAGATGGTGTGCCTTATCAAGCTCCAGTACAAGAGGAAGCTCTTGGCCCTCACATGACTGAAGAACTGAGGGAGCATACTCATATGTGAGGGCCCAACTCATCTGAGGAGAAGGAGAGATATAATGAGAGAGGGAGGGAAGAAACTATGTTCTAGAAGTAACTTAAGAAAAAATAATAATTTTAAAAAAGGATAAATAAGCTTTAAAATATAATAAAAATAAAATATAAAAATTTCAAATTATAATTTACCAAAGGTATACTTGCCTTACTTGCATGAAAGGAAAAATGGTCTTAATTTCAGATTAGAATGTTAGACTTCAGATTGCTACATAGCTTACACAAACTTGATATCAGTTTAAAAGTTTTTTTCATATATAGAAAGGATATTTTCATTGCTTGGCATTAAAAGGTAGTTAAGAGTTTTAAAATACTGTAAATAAATTAAGAGTTACTACAATTCAACCTGGTTTTCTAAACCTCTAAGAGTTGAAATAATTTGGACCTAAGGTAAAATATTTGAGAAGGGTGGTTTTAGCCCATGCCTTTAACTCCAGCAGAGACAGGAGAATCACGATAGGGTTAGTTGTCTTGTAAATTCTAGAATTACAGTGAACAGGGTGGTGATGGTACACACCCTTAATCCCATCACTTGAGAGGGCTACACCTTTAATCCCAACACACTGGAGACAGAAACATGCAGATCTCTGAGTTCAAGGTCAGTCGGACACAAAGCAAGCTCCAAATAGAGAAAAACTTAGATCCAGGGGTGGTAGTGCACATCATTAATCCCATCAGTTGGGAGGCACATGCCTTTGATTCCAATACTTAGAATGCAGGGACAGGCACATAGGATTTGGAATGATTTACATCAAAAAGCTACTCATAAAAGGCATGCTGAAATTCAAAGTGAATTGTCCTTCGAGATATCAAAATATATACACTAAAAGGTCTGTTTAGTTTCAAAATATCAAAATAATTTCTTTTTAATCTCAATTGAAAAATACTTTTTATATTGTCAAAAAAATAAAAAAAAACCCAATTTGCTCCAGGAAAAATATTACCTGCTCCCACAAAAAAAGTAGTGTCCCATAGTTAGGATTAAGGCAGGGCTCGGTTCTTATCTTTTCAGGAGATTAAAAGCATCCATCTAAGGAATCCAGGGACAACTGGACAACTGAAACCTCAGAAGAAAACAGATCAAATACCAAAGAAGACAAGTAGGCCAGATGATCCAGCCTCACAGACTTTCTCAATATCTATTTCCTCAAAAATCTACAACCACAACAACTCAAAATCACAAAGATTGTTCAGCTCCACAGACTGTTCCAGCCAGAAATTAATAAAGCCCTGAAGTTCAGCTTCTGTCTACAAACTTCTTAGGACATTTAAATAGCTGAGCGCAAAGGACTGGACATCAAATGATTCTATTAACATGTTTAACCTTTTTTCCATTCTTATTTGGGCCCCAAACAGGTTTACTACATCCCAAATCTGCTGGAAGTACTTTTAAAAGAGCGACATCCCATTTCCAGAAGGTGGGGAGGGTGTTCCCCACCTTTGGCCATTTTATGGGTTATAGATACTTGTCATTTAGGGGGAGAGATTACAAGTTGTTAAATGGTCTTGTTAAATAGGTTTTGGAGGTTAGACCCAGCGACTTCTCTCTTTTTCTTTTCTGTATCCTTCTTTCTCTCCCTTGTAGGGGTGAAAAGATGAGAAAAAATGGGATATAGACATAATATAGAAATGATAAAGAAAAAAGGACAGATTATTGAATATCCTCTTATACCTTTGTATATTGATACACAATTAAGATTACATTTGGCTACATTGGTATTGATCTTTGTATATTGATACAAAATTAAGATTATATTGGCTAAATCAATATTGATCTATGTATATTGATTCAAAATTAAGATTATATTTGGCTACGTCAGTATTGATCTTTGTGTATTGATTAAAAATTAAGATTATATTTGGTTACATTGGTATTGATCTTTGTATATAGATATGAAATTAAGGTTAACTCTTTTTAAGGTATTATACTTAGGTAACATTTGAAAATGAAATGTGAAGTTTTGGCCTACTGTTAGCAACTGTCATAAACTGTTGAAGATAATTAAGAAATGCAAACTAATAGTCATTCAAGCATGTCATTTTGTTAGGTACTAGGGTAGTCTATCACAGTTATTTTCTAAGTTAATCAGAAATCAGCTTGCTAAGAGACAAGCAACATTTGCTTATCCAAATATAAGGAAATGGATAGGTGGCCTTCAAAACTCTCAAGAGATCTGCAGAATATGGCATTCAAAAATGTTTACTTAATTGTTTTTTTATATTGAGACATGTCAGCATCCTGACAGCACCCCCTATTCTACTCCAAGTAGATGATGAGCGTCGAAGAATCTCCAATTGGAGATGGCTGAATTAGTGGCAAGCCTGTCACTTGGCAAGAAAAATCCCTTGCTTCAACTGTAGACAGAATGCTGTCCAAAAAGGACAAAACTTGAAGCAGGTAAGTCGACAGCCTAGCTCTGCCAAGACAGGGTAGGCAAGTCCTTCAGAATTCCTGTGGTACAATTAATGTCTGTCAGAGAAACGGGGCCAAATGGCTGAAGATTGATACTCTAATGTATGGAGAGAAATTGGTTACTGTCCAGGCAACCACTAGTATGTCATTTCTTAGTTTTGGGAGCTGCTGGCCCTGCACTTCCTGTAAAATCAGATATATTTATCCTTCTCAGGTCTCTGATGTGATTGAAGACTAGATAGCTAGAGTCTCATAGCTAAATTTTGAGTTGTTTAGGAATTAAGAGGGTGTTCTGAATCTAAGAAGATGTTTTTTAAATTGTGATTCAAGTTAGGATGGAAGCTGAGTTGGTTATAGAACTTAAAACTCATGGAGATGGTTAGATAGTAGAATGTTAAAGTCAGTTGCCAAATACATATGGACTGGACATTTGGAATGTATGCTATGCCTTATAATTCTCATAATTGTGGCCTAATTATTTTTTTTGTTTTATATTTTATTTGTTGTTATAATAGAAAGAGCCATTTGTTGGACTGAAAGGGGGAGGTGTTGGGAGGAAAAGATATATCTTAAACTTTGAAAAAAAAAAAACAAAAGGGAAGGAGATGGGGGGTTTGGGGGGAAGAGGGTGGGAAAATGGGACCAGAGGAGGGATCAGGGAGGGGATTGTGATTGAGATGTAACTTGAAGAAATAAAATAAATAAATAAAATTGTTTTAAAAGAGCAAAGATGAATAACAGTGAATGGACAGAGCCATGCATGTCTCAACTTTCAGAAAACAGAATCTTCTTGACATATTCTCTCTGTCTGTCCCTCCCTTCCTCTTTCTCACCTTCCTTCCCTTCTTCCTTCTTCCCTACTTTCCCTCCCTGTCCCTCTCTTCTTTCTGTGTATTCTTGATACAAGCTTTGTTTTAGATAGTGTCTCTTTAGAAATGCAAAAACTGGCATATTTTTGTGTATATATACATATGTTTGTGATGTGTGTATACACTAATCTGGACCCTTGTTTGGAGGGAACTTTAAATCATCATCTATGTTCGTGCTGCATTTGTTTTACTGTTTTTTTTTAAGAAGATAGCTCTATATGATCTTACCACATATCATGGTTTTTCTTACAGTTCATGATTTTCATATTTAATATCTTAAAACATCTTTACATCTCTGTATAAATTTTAGAATTTATTTATTGATTTTACATACTTTAGCTTCATAATAAGTATTGAAATCAAAGAGTGAAAATTTTCCAAATTTACTCCCTTTTTCTCAAAATGTTGTTTTTCTGAATCTTTGCCTCTCAACATATATTTTAGAATTAACTTGTCAACTCTGCACAAAATCCTGCTAAGGTACTGACCTAGACAGCACTAGAGGTAAAGTTTAATTTAGGGGCAGGTTTTATCTGGCCTTTGATGATTTACTGATGTCTTCTTCAGTCTTCTCAGCAATGTTTTATTGTCTTCAATGTCCAGACCTTACATATAATTTGTTGAGCATACATATTTCTATTTCATGTTCTTTGATTTATTTACTTATTTAGCTACTTTTGAACTCACTATCATCTTGTCTCAGGCTGCTAAGTGCTAAGATTGGGCATGTACCATATCTTTGTACTGTGCGAAGGGTACCACATACCCTGCATCTTTGATGTGTGTGTGCGTGTGTGTTTGAAGGTAGTCTTGGAGGCCAAAAGAGGCCATTAGATATCCTAGGTACATCTAGAGATATGGCTAGCTATGAGCTTCCTCATATAGGTCTTAGGAGTTAATCTCAGTTCCTCTGCAAGAGAAGCTAGTGCTTTGAACCACTGAGCATTGTCTTTAGATCATCTTCAATTATTTTTTAGATCAATAATAATACTTTTTTTAATTGAAAAAATTTTATTTTGTTTTATTAATTTCACATCATGTACCCTGTTCCCTCCCATCTCCCACCTTCCCCCAGACCCACCTTCGACCCTTGCAATCTGTCCCAGCATAAAAAATAACAGCTCGAGGGGGGCCAAGATGGTGGCGACCTACACTGACGCATTTTGAACGTGGGAAAAAAGAGCCATAAAAAACACAGAGTTATTGGGCAATGTGCAAAAACCGGAGGGGCTAGACCTCCCCGGGAACATTCACAGCTCCCAAGGGACTGTTAAAAGTCCCAGGGTAAGGCTCTCCCTCCATCTCTCGCAGACACGGAAGCCACTAAACCCGGGATTCGGGAACTCACATTTGGAGAGGCGCCTGGTAAGATCGATCCCAACACACAGCAGGCAGAATCAGAGGACACTTGGCAATCGATCACTAGCCTACTGGGCTCCCCACACCTCAGGAAGAACTTATAGAAACTTAAGAAACTTTGCGGGATAGTGGAAGTCTTAGCAAGGAAGTAACAGGGCGCTTGGCAGGTGGTCTGCAGCCGCTCGAGATGCGAAGGTTCCGAGAGAGCGGGAAGCCGCCACCAGCAGGCAAAGTAATCAGGGAGGGAAATAGGCTCAGGCTGGGCGGGAGGGGCCAAATCCCCGCGAACTTACGGAAGCACAGCTGGGGAGGGAGCCCGGCATGGGCAGGACCAAATCCCCGTGAACCCACTGCAGGACAGCTGGGGAGGGAGCCCAGCGTGGGCGGGGCCAGGGATCCGCGCACCCACGGCAGGACAACTGGTAAGGGAGCCAGGCGCGGGCGGGGCCAGGGATCCGCGCACCCACGGCTGAGCTTCTGGGGCGAGAGGCCCATTCAGGTGGCCGGAGGATCCGGGGCTCAGTGCACCCACGGCCGAGCAGCTAGGGAGGAAGACCCGCGGCTGGACAGACAGGGAAGGAATCAGGCACAGGGGTCAGGCCTGTGGCGAGAAGCCCAGTGAGAAACCAGAAATCAGGGGACCAGAGCTGTATTCTGGAAAATCCAAACATATTAGGTGTGGAGCCAGACCCTGTCAGCCTCCGTGATGACAAACAAAGCCCACAGAATCTGTGCCTGGGCAAACAGGTCCATACCATCAGAACCACTACAGGCTGATAACTCAGAGTGCAACATAGAGAAGTCTGAATTGGGAGCAGTGAAACAATCCCGGTCCATTACTCACAACCTGGGAATAGGCTGCACCAGCTCACAGTGCTTCAGGCGATTAAAACCACAGTGACACTGAAATCCCACTGTAAGCAACGACAGATAGCCAAGTAACTCGTCCCCTGCACCAAAGCATCCCCTGTGGATCCAAGCACAGAAAACGACAAGAACAGACAGCTAAACACATCCAATGGCCAAAGGTCCAAGAAAAAAGAGATATCAAGGAAATATGACCCAACAAAGCAGAATTATCCTAGCTCACCCAATTCGGATGACCTCACACCAACAGAAACACATGAAAACGTTGACAATTCTGCATTATGGAAAGTGATAGAGTCCCTTCATGAAGAACTTAAATCTATGAAGGAATTCAAAGAAGCCACAATTTTACAAGTCAAAACAATGAACAACACCATTAAAGAACTCCAAACAAGGTGACAGAGCTTGAACAGGAAAAGGACAAAGCAATGAAAGATTTTCAGAGAAAAACAAGCAAGCTGGAGAAGGAAATGTACAAAATGAACAAAACCATACAAGACATGAAAATAGAAATAGAAACAATAAAGAAAACACAGTCAGAGTTAAAAGAGGAAGTGGAGAATCAAGGGATGAGAACAGGAACTACGGATGTGAGTATCAAAAATAGGATGCAAGAGATGGAAGACAGGATCTTAGGCATGGAAGATTCGATGGAAGAAATCAGTACAACATCCAAAGAAAGTGAGAAGGCTAAAAAAATCTCTCACCCACAACATCCAAGAAATCAAGGACTCAATGAAAAGACGGAACCTAAGAATTATAGGTATAGAGGAAAGAGAGGACTCCCGACTCCAAGGTCCAGGAAATATCTTCAACAAAACCATAGAGGAAAACTTCCCAAACCTGAAAAAAGAGATGCCAATAAAAATCCAAGAGGGTTACAGAACACCAAACAGATTAGATCAGAAAAGAAACTCCTCTCACCACATAATAATTGAAACTCCAAATGTACAGAACAAAGAAAGAATATTAAAAGCTGTAAGAGAAAAAGGTCAAGTCACATACAATGGCAGACCCATCAGAATTACACCTGACTTCTCCTCAGAAACTTTAAAAGCTAGAAGGGCCTGGACAGATATACTACAAGTCCTGAGAGATCATAGGTGCCCAGCCAGACTACCTTACCCAGCAAAACTCTCTATCAACATAGATGGAGAAAACAAGATATTCCATGACAAAATCAAATTTAAACAATATATACCCACAAACCCAGCCCTACAGAAAATCCTTGAAGGAAAATCCCAACCCAGAGAAGAACACTCCACCCAAGAAAACAAAGGGAATAGAAAACCCCTCAGCAACTAAACCAAAAGAGGCACAGGACCACCACCTATACCAAACTAATGGGAAATAACAACCCCAGGTCACTAATATCCATCAACATCAATGGACTCAACTCCCCAATAAAAAGACATAGGTTTACAGAGTGGATCCGCAAACAAGACCCTTCCTTTTGCTGTATACAGGAGACACATCTAACTATGAAAGATAGACACTGCCTCAGAGTAAAGGGCTGGGAAAAGGTTTTCCAAGCAAATGGACCCAGGAAGCAAGCTGGAGTAGCCATCCTAAAATCAAACAAAACAGAATTCCAACTGAAGTTAATGAAGAAAGACAAAGAAGGGCACTATATACTCATTAAAGGGAATATTCACCAAGAGGAAATCTCAATACTGAACATCTATGCACCAAATACAAAGGCACCTACTTTCGTAAAAGAAACACTTCTAAAACTTAAAGCCCACTTCGATCACAACATATTAGTAGTGGAAGACTTCAACACCCCACTCACAACAATGGACAGATCATCAAGACAGAAGACAAACAGAGAAATATTGAGTCTAACAGAGATCATGAAACAAACGGACCTAACAGATATCTACAGAACGTTTTACCCAAACACAAAGGAATACACCTTTTTCTCAGCACCCCACGGAACCTTCTCCAAAATCGACCACATAGTTGGTCACAAAGATAGTCTCAATAGATACAAGAAAATTGAAATAACACCTTGTATCTTATCAGAACACCACGGAATAAAGCTGGTCTTCAACAGCAAAAGAATCAACAGAAAGCCTACACACACATGGAAATTGAACAGCTCCTTACTGGATGACCACTGGAAGGAATAAAGAAGGAAATCAAAGACTTCTTAAAATCCAATGACAATGAAGACACAACGTACCCAAACCTATGGGATACATTGAAAGCTGTGCTACGAGGAAAGTTCATAGCACTAAGTGCTTTCAAAAAGAAAATTGTGACAGCTCATATTAGTGAACTAACAGATAAGCTGGGTGAATTGGAAAAAAAAGAAGCAAACACTCCCAAGAAGAGCAGAAGGCAGGAAATCATCAAACTTAGGGCTGAAATCAACAACTTAGAATCAAAAAGAACTATACAAAGAATCAATGAAACCAAGAGTTGGTTCTTTGAGAAAATCAACAAAATAGACAGACCCCTAGCCAAATTAACTAAAAGGCAAAGGGAAAGAACCCAAATCAACAAAATCAGAAATGAAAAGGGAGAAATAACAACAGACATTGAGGAGATCCAGAAAATATTCGGGCATTACTTTAAAAATCTATATTCCACTAAATTTGGAAACCTAAGCGAAATGGACAACTTCCTCGATAAATTCCACCTACCAAAACTAAATCAAAATCAGATTAACAGCTTAAACAGCCCAATAACACCGAAGGAAATAGAAACAGTCATTAATAATCTCCCAACCAAAAAAAAAAAGCCCAGGGCCAGATGGCTTTAGCACGGAATTCTACTGGACCTTCAAAGAGGAACTAACACCATTACTCTTCAAACTCTTCCACCACATAGAAACAGAAAGAACACTGCCAAACTCATTCTATGACGCCACTGTCATTCTGATTCCTAAACCACACAAAGACCCAACAAAGAAAGAGAACTTCAGGCCAATCTCCCTCATGAACATAGATGCAAAAATACTTAATAAAATACTAGCAAACCGAATTCAAGAACACATCAAAAGTATCATACACCATGATCAAGTAGGCTTCATCCCTGGAATGCAGGGATAGTTCAATATACGAAAGTCTATCAATGTAATTCACCACATAAACAAGATGAAAGAAAAA
>CAJQZJ010014103.1:8066889-8159795 GCA_907164525.1 Lophiomys imhausi | reverse complement strand
GTCCTTTGCCTTACAGAAGCTTTTCAGTTTCATGAGGTCCCATTTATTGATTGTTGATCTCAGGTCCTGAGCTGTTGGTGTTCTGTTCAGGAAGTTGTCACCTGTGCCAATGAGTTTGAGGGTTTCTCCTAATTTTTCTTCTAGTATATTTAGTGTGGCCGGCCTTATGTTAAGGTCTTTGATCCACTTGGATTTAAGTTTGGTACAAGGTGATAGGTATGGGTCTAATTTCATTCTTTTGCAAGTGGACATCCAGTTGGACCAGCACCATTTGCTGAAGATGCTATCCTTCTTCCATTGTGTGGTTTTGGCTACTTTCTCACCTATGGCCATAGGTGAGTGGGTCCATGTTTGGGTCTTCAGTTCGATTCCATTGATCCACTGGTCTGTTTCTATACCAGTACCATGATGTTTTTATTACTATTGCTCTGTAGTAAAGCTTGAAATCTGGGATGGTGATACCTCCAGATGCTTTTTTATTGTACAGGATTGATTTAGCTATTCTGGGCTTTTTGTTGTTCCATATGCAGTTGAGAATAGCTTTTTCCAGGTCTATAAAGAATTGTGTTGGTATTTTGATAGGAATTGAATTGAATCTATATATTGCTTTTGGTAGGATAGCCATTTTTATTATGTTGATCTTACTTATCCATGAGCATGGGAGATCTTTCCATCTTCTAAAGGCCTCTTCCATTTCTTTCTTCAGGGGCTTGAAGTTCTTGTTGTATAGGTCCTTTACTTGCTTGGTTAGAGTTACCCCCAGGTATTTTATATTGTTTGTGGCTATTGTGAAGGGGGTTGTTTCCCTTATTTCTTTCTCGGTATATTTGTTTGTTGTGTAAAGAAGGGCTTCTGATTTTTTTGAGTTAATTTTGTATCCAGCCACCTTGCTGAAGTTGTTTATCAGCTGTAAGAGTTCTCTGTTGGAGTTTTTGGGGTTGCTTATGTCTAGTAACATATCATCTGCGAATAGGGATAATTTGACTTCTTCATTTCCAATGTTTATCCATTTGGTCTCCTTTAGTTGTCTTATTGCTCTAGCAAGGACTTCAAGTACTATATTGAAGAGATATGGTGAAAGTGGACATCCTTGTCTTGTCCCTGAGTTTAGAGGAAATGCTTCAAGCTTCTCTCCATTTAATTTGATGTTGGCCACTTGCTTGCTGTATATTGCCTTTATTATTTATAGGTATGGTCCTTGTATGCCTGTTCTCTCCAGAAGCATGAAGGGGTGTTGGATTTTGTCAAATGCTTTTTCTGCATCTAGCGAGATTATCATGTGTTTTTTTTTTCTTTCATCTTGTTTATGTGGTGAATTACATTGATAGACTTTCGTATATTGAACCATCCCTGCATCCTGGGATGAAGCCTACTTGATCATGGTGTATGATACTTTTGATGTGTTCTTGAATTCGGTTTGCTAGTATTTATTAAGTATTTTTGCATCTATGTTCATGAGGGAGATTGGTCTGAAGTTCTCTTTCTTTGTTGGGTCTTTGTGTGGTTTAGGAATCAGAATGACAGTGGCCTCTTAGAATGAGTTTGGCAGTGTTCTTTCTGTTTCTATGTGGTGGAAGAGTTTGAAGAGTAGTGGTGTTAGTTCTTCTTTGAAGGTCCGGTAGAATTCCATGCTAAAGCCATCTGGCCCTGGGCTTTTTTTTTGGTTGGGAGATTATTAATAACTGTTTTTATTTCCTTGGGTGTTATTGGGCTGTTTAAGCTGTTAATCTGATTTTGATTTAGTTTTGGTAGGTGGAATTTATCGAGGAAGTTGTCCATTTCGCTTAGGTTTTCAAATTTAGTGGAATATAGATTTTTAAAGTAGAACCCGAATATTTTCTGGATCTCCTCAATGTCTGTTGTCATTTCTCCCTTTTCATTTCTGATTTTGTTGATTTGTGTTTTCTCCCTCTGTCTTTTAGTTAATTTGGCTAAGGGTCTGTCTATTTTGTTGATTTTCTCAAAGACCAACTCTTGGTTTCATTGATTCTTTGTATAGTTCTTTTTGATTCTAAGTTGTTGATTTCAGCCCCAAGTTTGATGATTTCCTGCCTTCTGCTCTTCTTGGGAGTGTTTGCTTCTTTTTTTTCCAATTCACCCAGATTAGCTGTTAATTTAGTAATATGAGCTGTCACAATTTTCTTTTTGAAAGCACTTAGTGCTATGAACTTTCCTCGTAGCACAGCTTTCATTGTATCCCATAGGTTTGGGTATGTTGTGTCTTCATTGTCGTTGGATTTTAAGAAGTCTTTGGTTTCCTTCTTTATTTCTTCCCTGACCCAGTGGTCATCCAGTAAGGAGCTGTTCAATTTCCATGTGTGTGTGTGGGCTTTCTGTTGATTCTTTTGCTGGTGAAGACCAGCTTTATTCCATGGTGGTCTGATAAGATACAAGGTGTTATTTCAATTTTCTTGTATCTATTTAGACTATCTTTGTGTCCAACTATGTGGTCGATTTTGGAGAAGGTTCCGTGGGGTGCTGAGAAAAAGGTGTATTCCTTTGTGTTTGGGTAAAACGTTCTGTAGATGTCTGTTAGGTACATTTGTTTCATGATCTCTGTTAGACTCAATATTTCTCTGTTTGTCTTCTGTCTTGATGATCTGTCCATTGTTGTGAGTGGGGTGTTGAAGTCTCCCACTACTAAAGTGTTGTGATCAACGTGTGCTTTAAGTTTTAGAAGTGTTTCTTTTACGAAAGTAGGTGCCTTTGTATTTGGGGCATAGATGTTCAGTATTGAGATTTCCTCTTGATGAATATTCCCTTTAATGAGTATATAGTGCCCTTCTTTGTCTTTCTTCATTAACTTCAGTTGGAAGTCTGTTTTGTTTGATATTAGGATGGCTACTCCAGCTTGCTTCCTGGGTCCATTTGCTTGGAAAACCTTTTCCCAGCCCTTTACTCTGAGGTAGTGACTATCTCTGGTAGTGAGATGTGTTTCTTGTATGCAGCAAAGGGACGGGTCTTGCTTGCGGATCCACTCTGTAAATCTGTGTCTTTTTATTGGGGAGTTGAGTCCATTGATGTTGATGGATATTAGTGACCTGGGGTTGTTGTTTCCTATTAGTTTGGTATAGGTGATGGTCCTGTGCCTCTCTTGGTTTAGTTGCTGAGGGGTTTTCTATTCCCTTTGTTTTCTTGGGTGAAGTTTTCTTCTCTGGGATGGAATTTTCCTTCTAGGATTTTCTGTAGGGCTGGGTTTGTGGGGAGATATTGTTTAAATTTGATTTTGTCATGGAATATCTTGTTTTCTCCATCTATGTTTATAGAGAGTTTTGCTGGGTATAGTAGTCTGGCTGGGCACCTATGATCTCTCAGGACTTGTAGGATATCTGTCCAGGCCCTTCTAGCTTTTAAAGTTTCTGAGGAGAAGTCAGGTGTAATTCTGATGTGTCTGTCATTTTATGTGTCTTGGCCTTTTTCTCTTACAGCTTTTAATATCCTTTCTTTGTTCTGTACATTTGGTGTTTCAATTATTATGTGGCGAGAGGAGTTTCTTTTCTGGTCTAATCTGTTTGGTGTTCTGTAAGCCTCTTGGATTTTTATTGGCATATCTTTTTTCAGGTTTGGGAAGTTTTCTTCTATGATTTTGTTGAAGATATTTCCTGGACCTTGGAGTCGGGAGTCCTCTCTTTCCTCTATACCTATAATTCTTAGGTTCCGTCTTTTCAATGAGTCCTTGATTTCTTGGATGTTGTGGGTGAGAGATTTTTTAGCCTTCTCATTTTCTTTGGATGTTGTACTGATTTCTTCCATCGAATCTTCCATGCCTGAGATCCTGTCTTCCATCTCTTGCATCCTATTGTTGATACTCACATCCGTTGTTCCTGTTCTCTTCCCTTGGTTCTCCACTTCCTCTTTTAACTCTGACTGTGTTTTCTTTATTGTTTCTATTTCTATTTTCATGTCTTGTATGGTATTGTTCGTTTTGTACATTTCCTTCTCCAGCTTGCTTGTTTTTGTCTGAAAATCTTTCATTGCTTTGTCCTTTTCCTGTTCAAGCTCTGTCACCTTGGCTTGGAGTTCTTTAATGGTGTTGTTCATTGTTTTGGCTTGTAAAATTGTGGCTTCTTTGAATACCTTCATAGATTTAAGTTCTTCTTGAAGGGACTCTATCACTTTCCATAATGCAGAACTGTCATTATTTTCATGTGTTACTGTTGGTGTGAGATCATCCGAATTGTATGAGCTAGCATAATTCTGCTTTGTTGGAGTCATATTTCCTTGATTTCTATTTTTTCTTGGACCTTTGGCCATGTGGGTGTGTTTAGCTGTCTGTTCTTGTCGTTTTCTGTGCTTGGATCCACAGGGGATGCTTTGGTGAAGGAGTCGAATTGCTTGGCTATCTGTCGTTGCTTACAGGGGGATCTCAGTGTCAGTGTGGTTTTAATAGCCTGAATTGCTGTGAGCTGGTGCAGCCTATTCCCAGGTAGTGAGTAATGGTCCGGAATTGTTTCACTGCTCCCAGTTCAAACTTCTCTATGTTGCACTCTGAGTTATCAGCCTGTAATGGTTCTGATGGTATGGACCTGTTTGCCCAGGCACAGATTTTGTGGGCTTTGTTTGTCGTCACAGAGGCTGACAGGGCCCGGCTCCACATCTAATATGTCTGGGTTTACCAGAATATAGCTATGGTCCCCTGGCTTCTGGTTACCCACTAGGTTTCTCCACCACAGGCCTGGCCTCTTCCCTCCCTATCTGCTCTGCGGTGGGTGGGCCGAGCTTCGGCCCTTCCCGTCGTTTGAGCCGGCGGCCTCCCGCCCTAGCTGCTTTGCCATGGGTGGGCGGAGCTTGGGCCCCTCCCGCCGTCTGAGCCGGCCTCCCGCCCTAGCTTCTTTGCCGTGGGTGGGCGGAGCTTCGGCCCCTCTCACCGTTTGAGCCGGTGGCCTCCCGCCCTCGCTGCTTTGCCATGGGTGGATGGAGCTTCGGCCTCTCCCGCCTTCTGAGCTGGCCTCCCGCCCTCGCTGCTTTGCTGTGGGTGCGCCCCGCCCGCCTGCGCCACTTCCCTCCCCAACTGCTCTGCCCGCCCACCTCCTGCTCCTGATCACTGATCACCCACCGAGCGCCCTGTTTCTTCCTTGCTAAGACTTCCACTATCCCGCAAAGTTTCTTAAGTGGCTATAAGGTCTTCCTGAGGTGTGGGAAGCCCAATAGGCTAGAGGGCGATTGCCATGTGGCCTTTGATTCTGCCTGCTGTGTGTTGGGATCGATCTTACCAGGCGCCTCTCCAAATGGGAGTTCCCGAATCCCGGATTTAGTGGCTTCCATGTCTGCGAGAGATGGGGCGAGAGCCTTACCCTGGGACTTTTAACAGTCCCTTGGGAGCTGTGTGTGTTCCCGGAGGGGCCAGCTCCGGTTTTTGCACAGTGTCCCACAACTCTGTGTTTTCTATGGCTCTTCTCTCCCACATTCAAAATGCATCCGTGCAGTTCACCGCCATCTTGGCCCCCCCCCTCCAAGATTTTTAACATGAAAGAATGTTATATTTTGTCAAATGTTTTCTCATCCTCCAATGAGATTACCATGTCGTTTTTTTTTTCTTTCAGCTTGTTTATGTGGAGGATTATGTTGATGAATTTTCAAATGTTGATCCACTCCAGCATCCCTGGGATGAAGTCTATTTAATCATGGTGTATGATCCTTTTCATGTGTTCTTGGATTCTGTTTGCAGGTATTTTATTGAGTATTTTTGCATCCATATTTATAAAGGAAATTGGTCTGAAATTTTCTTTCTTAGTTGGGTCTTTGTGTGGTTTAGGTATCAATGTTTGTTTGTTTTTTTGGTTTTTCGAGACAGGGTTTCTCTGTTTAACAGCTCTGGCTGTCCTGGAATCGCTCTGTAGACCAGGCTGGCCTTGAACTCGCAAAGATCCGGCTGCCTCTGCCTCCCAAGTGCTGGGATTAAAGGCATGTGCCACCACCGCCCGGCTTAGGTATCAATGTTATTGTGGCCTCATAGGATGAGTTTGGCAGTGTTCTTTGTGGTTCTATTTCATTGAAGAGTTTAAAGATTGTTGGTATTTTGTCTTCTTTGAAGGTCTGGTAGAATTCTGTGCTGAAACCATCTGGCCCTGGGCTTTTTTTGTTTGGGAGACTTTTAATAATTGCTACTATTTCCTTAGGGTTACAGGACTGTTTGATTTGTTTACCTGGTCTTGATTTAACGTAGGTACATGGAATCTATCAAGAAAATTGTTCATTTTGCTTAGGTTTTCCAATTTTGTGGAGTCCAGGGTTTTGAGGAAGGACCTAATGATTCTTTGGATTTCCTGTGTCAGTACTCATTGCTCCCTACTCATTTATGATTGTTGATTTGGAGATTTACTCTCTGCCTTTTAGTTAGTTTGGCTAAAGTTTTGCCTATTTTGTTGTTTTTCTCAAAGAACCAGCTCCTGGTTTCATTGATTCTTTCTATTGTTTTCTTTGTTTCTAATATATTGATTTCAGCCCTGAGTTTGATTATTTCCTCCCATCTACTCTGCTTGGGTGTGTTTGCTTCTTTTTGTTCTAGATCTTTTAGATGTGCTTTTAATTCTCTAGTATTGGGACTCTTCAATTTCTTTTTGAAGGTGCTCAGTGCTATGAAAGTTCCTCCTCTTAGCACTGCTCTCATTGTGTCCCATAAGTTTGGGTGTGTTGTCTGTTCATTTTCAATGAATTCTAAAACTTTAATTTCTCTTTTTATTTCTTCTCTGACCCAGACATTGTGAGTAGAGAGTTGTTTCTTTTCCATGAGTTTGCAGGCTTTCTGTTGTTTCTATTATTGATGAAGTCTAGGTTTATTCAATGATGGTCTGATAAATTACAAGGGGTAATTTCAAATTTCTTATGTTTGTTTTGGCATGCTTTATGACCAACTATATGGTCTATTTTGGAGAAGATTGCATGAGGTAGTGAGAAAAAGTGCATTCTTTTGAATTTGGGTGAAATGTTCTGTAGATGTCAGTTATGTCAGTTTGATTCATGGCATCAGTTTCATTATTTCTCTGTTTTTGTTTCTGTATTATTGATCTGTCCACTGGTGAGAGCAGTGTGTTGAAGTCTCCCATTATTAATGTGTGAGGTTCGATGTGGGATTTAAGCTTCAGCAGTGTTTCTTTAACAAATATGGGTGCCTTACATTTGGGGCATAGATGTTCAGTACTAAGATGTCATCTTGGTGGACTTTTCCTGTGATGAGTATGAAGTGTCCTTCCCCATCTCTTTTGATTAACGTTGGTTGGAAGTCTATTTTATTGAATACCAGAATGGCTCCTCCAGCTTTCTGCTTGGGTTCATTTGCTTGGAATATCTTTCCCACCCCTTTACTCTGAGATAATGCCTATCTTTTTTGCTGAGATGTGTTTCTTGTAAACAGCAGAATGATGAATTCTGTTTTCAAGTCCATTCTGCTAGACTGTGTCTTTTTATGGGGGAATTGAGTCCATTGATGGTGAAGAATATTAATGACCAGTGATTGTTAACTCCTGCCATCTTTATGTTGGTAGTGGTAGTGTGTAAGTATCCTTCTCTTCTTTGCTTTTGCTGCAGTGTGGTTATTTGCATCCTGTGTTTTCTTGGGGATAGTCTTCCTTGGGTTCGATTTTTCCTTCTAGTACCTTCTGTAGGACTGGATTTGTGTATAGATATTGTTTAAATTTAGTTTTGTCACCGAATATCTTGTTTTCTCCATCTATATGGATTGAAAGTTTTACTGGATATAGTAGTCTGGGCTGGCGTCTCTGGTCTTTTAGAGTCTGCAAGACATCTGTCCAGGCCCTTCTGGATTTTAGGATCTCTGATGAGAAATCAGGTGTGATTCTGATAGGTCTGTCATTATATGTTATTTCGCCATTTTCCCTAGCAGCTTTTAATATTCTTTCTTTGTTCTGTACACTTAATGTTTGGATTAGCATGTGGCCAGAGGATTTTCTTTTCTCATGTAATCTATTTGAAGTTCTGTAGGCCTCTTGCATGGTTATAGGCACCTCTGTAGAAAAGAAAATAACTAATAAAATGATTTACCCAGTATTTATATTATCTTTAATCAATTCATGGTGTTAATCCTTAACCCGCCATTATAAATGAATACATACAGACACCGAGTGGATCTTTACAAGCCTAGGCCTGGGTAGTGTAATCCTAGCTCATCTATGCTAGCTCATAATTCTACCACCCAAATATAACCCCATATATACATACGTCCCTTTGAACTATTATTCTTCACACTAAGCCAATGTTCCAGGCCATGTGGAAGGATCTTTTTAAATCTACCCCATGGTGTGTCCTCCTTGTTTACTCCTGGCTTCTGTCCGGAAGCCTTACTCTTCCCAAGATGTTCTCTATCTCTCTAAAAGCCCTTAGTTCTGCCTACCTCTGACTTTGCCCAATCTCCAGGTCTCAGCATTTATTTAACCAATCAGAGTCAATTAAGTAGCAGACAGCAAACAGGACCAATCAACATTTGGAATGCTTAACACCACCCCTTCATTTCCCTCCTTTTGTCTAATAAAAAGGATAAAGTGTACATACATAATGTTTAGCCTATTTTTATTAGGCAATCTTGAAGAAGAAAAAAGTCATCTATCTTGGTGTGTCTAAAGTTCTGAACCTAAATAATTTCTATCATATCCTATATTTTCTTTTAAATCCTAAATAATTCAAGTTAAATTGAAATTTTATAGCTATTATGTCTTCAACCCCATCAAAGACTTAAGAAGGGATAAAGTTATTATTTGGGTGAGTAGGAAGCATAGGAGAACAGCTTCCAAAAAGAAAAAAATGACAGTTTGCTGCCTAGACAGTCCCAAATATCTCTCCGTACCATTGGAGCATCATCTTCAGCCTTCTGGCCAAGCGTATCTCACAAACATAATTGTGCATCAGAAAATAGGATTTTCCTATTCTGTCTCTCCAGAATCAGGACATCAACTTACCTGCATTTAAGCTCTGGTCCATCTTTGGACTGTATATAGTCTGTTGAGAAAGCAGGGACATTTTTGTCCAGTAGGAATTATCTCCTGATGGGAGATTTTTTTTTTTTTGATGCTCATTGTTTTCTTCCAAGTCAAATGGAAGCTGTCAGGGACTGTCTTAAAGTCAAACAATTCTTAAAATAATAATATATTTAAATGCCATTTTCTGTACATCTCTGAGGGTTTTGAAGACATCTATTGATTTACAAATTTATCTATCATCTTTGAACAAGCAAACTGTAAAATTCTATCAAAATTAATCTTATTTTTATCAATATACAAAATTTTATACCAATGTATCAAAAGATAACCTTACTTAAGAATAACAACAGTTTTAAGTTTCAGAGCAGATTCAATAATCTATCCTTATATCTTATCATTTCTAAATTATATACATATATTCGCCTTCTTTTTCTTTTCAAGTCCCTTTTCCCTATATAAGAGAGAAAGAAGGATAGAGAAAAGAAAAAGAAATAGAAAATCCTTGAGTCTAACCTCCTATACCTTGCTTAATAAGACCATTGAACAATTTGTAACCATTTCCTCTAAACAACATCTATAACATATCAAATGACCAAAATATTATCCCCCCCCACCTTTTGGGAATGGGACGTCACTCTCTTAAAATTGCTTCCTGCTGAATTGGGTCATAGAAAACCTGTTTGGGGGCCCAAATAAAATGGAAAAATTGGTTAATCAATTTAATAGTCCAGTCTTTATGTGCTCAGCAATTTGAATGTCCTGAGCAGTTTGTAGAATTTGAATGTCCTGAGAAGTTTGTAGTCCATTGAACTTTGGGTGGGAAAGTTCAGGGCTTCGTTGAAGTCCTGGCTGGAACAGTCTGTGAGCTGGACCATCTGGGCTTGTCTTGTCTTCTTTGGTGTTTGGTCCCTTTGCTCTGAAAATATATAATTTCTCAAAATTAACATAAATATTTTTTTTTCGAGACAGGATTTCTCTGTATATTCTTTTTTTTTTTTTTTTTTTTTTTGGTTTTTCGAGACAGGGTTTCTCTGTGTATCCTTGGTTGTCCTGGACTCACTTTGTAGACCAGGCTGGCCTCGAACTCACAAAGATCCGCCTGCCTCTGCCTCCCAAGTGCTGGGATTAAAGGCGTGCGCCACCACCGCCCGGCCTATTCTCTGTATATTCTTGTCTTGGATTTACTTTGTAGACCAGGCTGACCTTGGTGAAGGTCAAGGATCCACTTGTTTTTGTCTCCCAAATGTTGGGATTAAAGGCATGTACCATCATACCCAACATATCTCCCCTAGGGTCTAATATCTCTCTTGAAACCAGTTTTCTAGTGGGTGCCCCACATCTAAGGAGACTGACTTGTGACCCTTTTTTCTTTATATCTGTAAAATCTCTTATATCTCAGCATTGTCAAACGACAAAAACATCCTTTTTACCTCCCAATATAGGAAAATCAAAGACATCTCATCAAAAATCAAGCAAAGAAACAAGAATATTCTAAAAGCCTTAGTCTAATTGCAATCCCATGTTGTAATTAAAGTTCTGTTTATTATTCTTGAAATCTAACTTTGACTGTATATCATCGGTGGGCCTTTTCCAGATACTCTTGATAAGCACCTAGTTCTCAGGCACTTGAGAGTTCCCCCTGACATCTTTTGTATTGGGTCAGGCCTCCTTCCTTCCCCCATTGTTATTGTCAGCAGTTTAGCATTCCATCTGTAAGCTCTCTCCCTTACAGATATCCTTAAGCTTATCTTAGTCAAATCTTTTTCAAAAAGTATACATAGAACCACAATTGTGAGTGTAAAAATTATCTGTATGTTAAGAGAAACAAACTCAATTGGAATCCAAACATTTTGAGACACTATGAATTTCTCCATTTTTAATTTAGAAGGTTAATTTCCTTCTCAAGCTCTGTTTAGAAGGGTGCTGGTTATTTAGCATATAAAGAGAGCTAAGCTTTCCACCTTTGCGGTAAGACAATAGCTTTTGTTAAGGGAGCTTTTGGGTTTGGCTCTCCGCTCTTTGGTTCTCACCTGGGCCTTCTCAGGCTTTAAGCATGGATTCTAATTGCCCCATTTTGGGCTCCATGGGTAGAAAAGAAAATAACTAATTAAATTATTTACCCAGTATTTATATTATCTTTAATTGATTCATGGTATACATACATCCCTTTGGACTATTATTCTCCACACTAAGCTGATGTTCCAGTCCACGTTGAAGGATCTTCTTTAATCTACCCCATGGCGTGTTGTCAGAAGCCAAGACCCTCGCCTCTCACCCTCACCCCCTACCTCTCTCCACCTGCACAATGTCCCCTGCAGCTTCATACTGTCTGGCAACTGCAAAATTCCGGGTTGGCAGTTACAGATTGATTCAAAGCAGTGTACCGTGTCTTCTGAGAAAAATAGGTAGACCACATAATGTTCCAGGGCACAGGCCAAGAAGATTCTGTACTTTCCCATCACCTGGCCCCTCTCACCTCCTCTCCTTGTAAAGCATATTATAAAAAGGCGCTTTGCGCTCAAATACATGGCTCTTGACAAGCAATTGCTTCCTTGAGTCCTTTCCCTCTCTCGCCCGTTCTTTTTTCAGGTTGCGGTCCACCTCGCCCCCACGAATTACTAGGACCCGTGGGTCGGGTCAGCGTGTCCTCCTTGTTTACTCCTGACTTCTCTCCTGCAAACTTACTCTTCCCAAGATGCTCTCTATCTCTCTAAAAGCCCTTAGTCCTGCCTACCTCTGTCTTTGCTCAATCTCCAGGCCTCAGCATTTATTTAACCAATCAGAGTCAATTAAGTAGCAGACAGCAAACAGGGCCAATCAACATTTAGAATGCTTAACACCACCCCATTACACCTTTTTCTTTAGGTTTAGAGAAAATTTAGGGAAATTTTCTTCTAAAATTTTGTTGAAGATGTTTTCTGGTTCTTGGAGCTGGGAGTCTTTTTCTTCTATTCCTATAATTCCGAGGTTACATCTTTGATAATGTCCTTGATTTCCTACCAGTTTTGTGTCTGGATTTTTTTAGATTTCATATTTTCTTTGATAGATATATATTTATATCAGTTTCTTCAATTTTATCTTCTGTGCCTGAAATTCTTTCTTCCATCTTTTGTATTCTCGTGGTGATGCTTCTGTCTATAGTTCCTCTTCTTTTTCCAAGGTTTTCCAGTTCCATGGATGATTCAACTTGTGTTTTCTTTATTGTTTCAAATTCTCTTTTCATGTCTTGAAACATTCCTCTCTGTCTCTTGTTTAACTATATCTTGCATTTCTCTAAGGGCTTTATTCATTTCCACATCTGTTTTGTTATTTTTCCTTGTTGTTCTTTGAGGGATTCTTTTTCCTCTTTTAGATCTCTATTATTATTTTTTTATGTTTATTTGTTACTTCAATTTACACCTCTATCACAGTCCTCCACCCCTCCCAGGCCCACCCTTCCATCCTTTCCCACATCTCCCACCCTCTCCCCCTTCTCCCACCTAGCCTACTTCTCTGGTGTGGGGTGCCCTGCATATCAGCCCCCTTCAGTTCAGCAGCCATATGAGAGCTAAGAGCTTCCTCTTGCACTGGGGGCCTACATGACAGTTCCACCAGGGCAAAGTGTCCCACTAACAAGTAACAAAGTCTAGGTTCCTGTTCCTTTCAGTCTGCTGTTGTATGACAGTTATCCTGTCCTATATGGCTAAAATCCAATTATAAGTGATTGGATACCTGTGCAACTTTCTGAGTCTGGGTTAGCTTACTCAGGATGAGATTTTCTAGTTCCATCAATTTGGCAGCAAATTGCATGATTTCCTTGTTTCTAATGGTGATTTAGAAATGAATCTTTTTAATTATCCAATATATATTTATTAATAACTAGATTACTTATACCAAATACAAACAATTACCTAACTATTAGCCGTAAGAATGACTATAACCCTTTACCTAACAACTAAACCGATTGATAACTCTAACAACTATTTTCTAACAATTAATCCTAACCTTTTAGAAGGATACAGTATCTGGGGCAGGTCCTCAGTTGTCAGGAACACCTCTGGAGTATATCCTTTAAGGCACTTAGTCAACAGTGTTTCTTTAGGAATATTCAGACATAGTATTCCATTGGGTAAATGTACCACAGATTTTTTTTATCCATTTGTTGGTTGAGGGACATCTGGGTTGTTTCCGGTTTCTAGCTATTACAAATAAAGCTGCTATGAACATATTTGAGAAGATATCCTTGTGTTTGGTGAAGTGTCATTTAGATGTATACCCAGGAGTGGTATGACTGAGTCTTCAGGTGGAGCCATTCCAAGTTTTCTAAGATATCACCAGACTGATTTCCATAGTGATTGTACAAGTTTTCACTCCCACCAGCAATGGAGGAGTGTTCCCCTTTCTCCACACCCTCGCCAGCATGTGCTGTCATTTGAGTTTTTGATCTTGGCCATCTGACAGGTGTGAGATGGAATCTTAGAGTCCTCTTGAATTGCATTTTTCTGATGATTAAGGATGTTGAGCATTTCTTCAGGTGTCTCTAGGCCATTAGAGATTCCTCTTTTGTGAACTCTCAGTTTAGCTCTGTTCCCCATTTTTTAAAAATTGGGTTATATGGTTTCTTGGTGTTTAATTTCTTAAGTTCTTTATAAATTTTGCATATTAGCCCTATGTCAGATGTGGGGTTGGTAAAGATCTTTTCCCAGTCTGTAGGTTGCCATTTTGTTCTAAAGACAGTTTCCTTTGCCTTACAGAAACTTTTCAGTTTCATAGAGTCCCATTTATTTATTAACTGTTGGTTTTAGAGCCTGAGCTATTGGTGTTCTGTTCAGAAAGTTGTCACCTGTGCCTATGAGTTTGAGGCTTTCCCCCAATTTCTCTTCTATTAGATTTAATGTGTTGGTCTTTATGTTAAGGTCTTTGATCCATTTGGACATTTAGGATAATTAAGAAATGGAAACTAATAGTCATGCAAACGTGTCATTTTGTTAGTTACTATGACAGTCTATCACAGTTATTTTCTAAGCTACTCAGAAATCAAGTTGCTAAGAGACAAGCAATATTTGCTTATCTAAATATAAGAGACAGATAGGGCATCTTCAAAAACCTCAAGAGATCTGCAGAATATGGCATTCAAAGATATTTTCTTAACTTAAGATTTTTTGATATTGAGACATGTCAGCTCCTGACAACACCCCCTATTCTACTTCAAGTAGAAGATGAGCATTGAAGAATCTCCAGTGGGAGATGATTGAACTGGTAGTAAGCCTTTCTTTTGGCAAGAAAAACCCCTTGCTTCAACTGTAGACAGACTTCTGTCCAAAAAGGACAAAACTTGGAAGCAGGTAAGTCGACAGCCTAGCTCTGCCAAGACAGGGTAGGTAAGACCTTCATAATTCCTGCTCTACAATCAATGTCTGTCAGAGAAACTGGGCCAAATGGCTGAAGATTGATGCTGTAATGTATGGAGAGAAAATGGGAACTGTCCAGGCAGCCACTGGTATGTCATTTCTTAGTTTTGGAAGATGTAGGCCCTGCACGTCCTATATAATCAGATATATTTATCCCTCTCAGGTCTCTGAGGTAGTTGAAGAATAGATAGCTAGAGTCTCATAGTTAAATTTTGAGTTGTTTAGGAATCAAGAGGGTGTTCTGGATCTAAGAAGATATTTTTAAAATTGTGAGGCGAGTTAGTATGAAAGCTGAGTTAGATATAGAACTTTAAACTCATGGAGATGGTTAGATAGTAGAATGTTAAAGTCAGGTGCCAAATACATACGGACTGGACATTGGGAATGTATGCTAAGCCATATAACTCTTATAATCGTGGCCTATTTATTTATGTTGTTTTGTATTGTATTTATAGTTATAAGAAAAAGAACCATTTGTTGGACTGAAAGGGAGAGCTGTTGGGGGAAAAAAGAAATACCTTAAAGTAAAAAAAAAAAAAAAGAAGGGAAGAGGATGGGGGGTTGAGGGGGAGGAGGGTGGAAGGGTGGGACTGGAGGGTGGAGTAGGGAGGGGATTGTGATTGAGATGTAACTTGAAGAAATAAAAAATAAATTATTATAAAAAAAAGAAGGGCTTCTGATTTTTTTAAATTAATTTTATATCCAGCCATCTTTCTGAAGATGTTTATCAGTTTTCTGGTGGAATTTTTTTGGGTCACTTATGTATACTATCGTATCATCTGTGAATGGGGATACTTTGACTTCTTCCTTTCCAATTTGTATCCCCTTAATCTCCTTTAGTTGTCTTATTGTAGTAGCTAGAACTTCAAGTACTATGTTAAAGAGATATGGAGAGAGTGGGCATCTTTGCTATGTCCCTGATTTTAGTGGAAATGTTTTGTTTCTCTCCATTTAATTTCATGTTAGCTACTTGCTTGGTGTATATTGCCTTTTTATTTCTATATATGGTCCTTGTATGCCAGCTCTCTCTAGGACTTTTAGCTTGAAGGGGTGTTGGATCTTTCAAGTGCTTTTTCAGCATATAGTGAGATGATCATGTGGTTTTTTTCTTTCAGCTTGTTTATACGGTGGATTATGTTGATGGATTTTCATATGTTGAACTGTGGCTGTATTCCTGGGATGAAGCCTACTTGATCATGGTGTATGATCCTTTTGATGTGGTCTTGGATTCAGTTTGCAAGTATTTTATTGGGCATTTTCACTTCTCTGTTTATGAGGGAAATTGGTCTGAAATTCTCTTTCTTTGTTTGGTCTTTGTGTGGTTTATGTATCAGGGTGACTATGACCCCATAGAATGAGTTTGATGGTGTTCCTTCTGTTTCTATTTTGTGGAAGAGTTTGAAGAGTATTGGTATTAGCTCTTCTTTGAAGGTCTGGTAGAATTCTGTGCTGAAACCACCTGGACCTGGGCTTTTTCTGGTTGGGAGACTTAATAATTGCCTCTATTGTTAGTAGTTATAGGACTTTTTAGTTTGTTAACCTGATCTTGATTTAATATTCGTAGGTGGAATCTATCAAGAAAATTGTCCATTTTACTTAGGCTTTCAAATTTTGTGGAGTACAGGTTTTTCAAGTAAGACCTAAAGAATCTTTGGATTTCCTAAATGTCTATTGTTCTTTCTCCCTTTTTATTACTGATTTTATTAATTTGGAGATTTTCCTTCTGCCTTTTAGTTAGTTTGGCTAAGCGTTTGTCTATTTCACTGATTTTCTCAAAGAACTAACTCTTTATTTCGTTGATTCTTTGTATTGTTCTTTTTGTTTCTAAGTTGTTAATTTTACCCTTGAGTTTGATGGTTTCGTACCATCTGCTCCTCTTGGGAGTGTTTGCTTCTTTTTATTCTAGTGTTTCCAGTTCTGCAGTTAAGGTGCTAATATGAGCTGTCACGATTTTCTTTTTGAAGGCTCTTAGTGCTATGAACTTTCCTCGAAGCACAGCTTTCCTTGTGTCCCATAGGTTTGGGTATGTTGTGCCTTCATTGTCGTTGGATTTTAGAAAGTCTTCTATTTCCTTCTTTATTTCTTCCCTGACCCAGCAGTCATTGAGGAGAGAGTTGTTCAGTGTCCATGAAAGTGTAAGCTTTTTGTTATTCCTGTTGTTGTTGAAGTTCAGCTTTAATTAATGGTAGTCTGATAAGATACAAGAGGTTATTTCAATTTCTTGTATCTGTTGAGGCTTGCTTTGTGTCTGACTATATGGTCAATTTTGGAGAAGGTTAGATCTCTATTATTTTCATAAGCATAGGATTAAGGTCATTTTCTCATGTTTCAGTTGTGTTAGGTTTTCCAGGGCTTTCTGTAGCATTATAGTTAGGTTCTGGGGACTCCACATTACCTTCTTTTTTGTTTTGTTTTGGTTTTTTTGATAGTTTTCTTATGCTGACCTTTAGCCACCTTTTTGATCCTGGTGTTGTCTGACTGTTCCTTGCACCTACTAGCCTTGGTATACTGTGAAGACTCCTGTTTCAGAGGCTGGCTAGTCCTGTGAACCAGATACTCACTTCCAGATGATGGGTAGGTCCCTGTAATAGAGACTGTATGCTCCTATGGTCTGGCTGTTCCTCATGGGAAGGTAGGTATGTCTGCAGCAGGGAGGCTGGAACTGTGGAATGCTATCAGGGCCACTGACCTGTGGCTGGAGCTGTGAGCTGGAACCACATGTGGCTCAGCAAGGAGATCCTCTCCAGGTGGGTGACAGAGCCAGCTGTTCCTGGGGAGGGAGTCTGTGGGCAGCTTTGTAAGTGTAGATATTTCATGCTTGTTTGCATAGTTCTATTTTGAATTTAGTGCTCAATGAATCTGTGAACAAAATAATTTGAGATGATAATAGTGTAGTGCTATGCTGTAGCATGTTTCAGGAGAGCAAATGTCCAGATACACACTCTTGTGTCATCCTTACAACTGTGAGGCAAGAACAGAACTAGTGTTAATGCATCTACTTCAAAGACCAAGATGCAAGGCTACAAGAGTCTTGAGAGAGCAGTCAGACCTTAGTTGGGCACCCAAGCCTAACAAGTCACCCTCACATTTCCCCCTCAGGTCTCAGAATGCTAAAGTGAAGACAGAATGGTTACAATTAGCAAGTTGGATAATTCGGCAGTGAATGTAAATGAGAGTTATGGATAATGACATTTAGTGACATTAATTAACTGATTAAATTAATCCTGATATTTTAATCAGAATTTGTTTGTGCAAAGTGTTAGATAAAATGAAATGTGTTTTAACCTAGTTACTTTTAAAAAATTCCAGTTACCATAACAACTCCTTGTGATTTCAATTAAAGGTGGTCTTTTCTTCATATTATTTTTAGAACTTGAGTTACCATAACAACCAGATGCTGTGTATTTGATCCGTTAAATAATTCCCAAAGAGTTAAAAAATATGGTGTCTTTTGGAAACAATCAAAATATGATAAGTGGTGTGTCAGGAATAAATGCCCAAATGGCAAAGCAGACTCGATTTTTCAAGGAGCTCACATGTGAAATAAAAGATCAATGAATCTTCCTTTGTATGCTAGGCTTATGATGTTTCTCAGTTACAGAAATCAAAAAGAGATTATTTATCAATTGGAGGAAAGTGGAGATGTCAGTTTCTGGGGTAATATGAATTGTCAGAGCCACAAAGAGAAATGATGTAAATGATAAATTCACTTTCACAAGATTTGGGGGAGTTTTCCAGAAACAGTATTTCTAGAGCTTCATCTAAGCTGGGGAGGAGGGAGGTGGGGGTGGCAAGGATTTGGTTTCATAATACATGACACAGGAAAATAGTCCCACCTTTCAGTGTTGGTTATTTCCTCCCCACTCCCCTCCCCAGAGAGAATTATTAAAGGAGTCAACTCCTGTCTTAAGTATTTGATTCCACCAACCACAAGAGCCAGCACATCCCCACACACTGCAATTAGAGGCTGAGAGCCATAAAGCTGGGGAGATTCATTGATAAGTAAAGTGCCGCTGTGCAAACATTAAGACCTGAGTTCCATCCATTCCTAGCACCTATCTAAGAACCAACTTGCCACATCTGTAATTGCAGCCCTGGGGAGCTGGAGAGAGGTGGATCCACAGGGCTTGCTGGCCAGCTGGGGTAGCCACGAGAAATGTTCGGGTTCAATGAGAGGCCCTGTCTCAGAAAATAAGGTGGAATGTAATAGAGGAAGATATTCAAGGTAGACCTTGGGTCTCTGTTTCCTACCACAGTAAGCTCCCCGCTCCAACCACCTCTGCACGTGCATGTGTGCATGGGTACCCAGACACACACACACACACACACACACACACACACACACACACACATCAGTCACACAAGCGTTCTTTAGAAGAGGCTGCAAGGATGAAAGTATAGCAAAGATGAGGAGAGCACAGGAGGGGGTGTGAGTAGAAAAGATTTCTCCTAGGTAGCCGTATATCTCTGGTAAGATGGTAAGAGAGAAGTAGGCATAAGTTAAAAGTGCTCATGGCTGTCTGCTCCCAATCACATGAAAATATTCCTGACATACTGAGTATGGTCCAGAAAATTTCCCTATTCTCAGAATCACAGTCCTCACCTGTTTTAAATAAATCGGCCCTTCTGGGCAGAAGTTTCACATTAGTTAATGGGCTGCTATTTACTGTGGACAAGAGACATATCTGGCTACTCTGAAGCGAGGGCCAGGCTGCCCACCACTAAGTGACAAATAAAGATGGCCTCTGCCTGGGATCACTATCTGCCCATAAAATGCAAAGGAGAGCCATGAGTTCCCTCACAGCCTGGCCGCAGAAGCAGTAGATGGATAGGAGTGTGAACCGTGGATTCCGGGTTTAATTATACTCCTTTTGCTTAATGAGGTTTTGGGAGGAGGAGGACGTGGAAGGGGGGGATCAGTGTGTGCTGGTGTGGCTGGGGGTTATTTAATTAAAAAACAATAAAGCTGCCAGCTGTCACTGGTTAATGATCTGGAACCACCCCTTCCTCCTCCCAGAAGAGAGCCCAGCATGGAGAGTCCTTGCTAACCTGTGTTGTGAGGTTCCCTTAGCGCCCCCAAGGCACCTTTTCGCTGAAGCTCTCTGTGGCTGGTAAACGCAATGTGAACAGGTGATCCTGGAGTCAAAGAGCCCCACAAGGCCCATTACAAAAGGCAAACAGAACATCTTCCCATTCGCCCTTTCCTCCAGGTACTTGTTTGGGGATTGAAAACAAAACAACAACAAAAACAACAGCATTTCTTTGGAAATGGTCAGAGTCAAAAGCTGACAACAGCTTAGTAAAAGGTGAATTCCCATCTCCTAGGGATACAAGGCAGGAGGGGTGTCCCAAGCTGCACAGAGCAAGAACAGGAGTCTGGTGTCAGAATGGCTGCCTGCCCTGAGTTTTCAAGGCTTGCCTGCTTTTAATAATCACTTAGGTAAATTGTTGTGTTTATCTACCTATCTACCTATCTGTTTATCTATCTAACTATAGAGTTTCTTTGGTGACCGTGAATAAATTAGCTTTTGCATCTATCATTTTAAAATGGGTCTTAGGGGGTTATGATCAGAAACATTTGGGATACCCTCTTCTGTTGTTAACCAAACAAAAGAAAGTCCCTCCACAAGGAACTTTAGCCCCCCCCCCGCCCCCGTTAGTATAGATCTGCATTGCCCACCAAGGACAAAAGCCTAGCTAGTACTTCCCTTTCCAAACACCTGAAACTCAGCAGTGGGGCACAGTCACAGTTTGTCTGGAGAGCAGAGGTCATACACTGATGAGCTGTGGTATTAGCTGTTATTGGCACACAATCCTGGGTCTTGGACTAAGCAGTCCTCCCTTCCTGCTTAATCAAGTTTTGGGAAGCCTAGAGCTTGAGTCTGTTTGAGGCTTATGGAAATCCTATTCTGGGAGACTCAGGTAAAGCAGGATATTGGTCACCCTACCTGAAGTCATTGGTTCATATTATTTGTATACCTCTCTTGGTGTAGTTCAGCAGCAACACCCTAGTGTAGACCTAGCATTAATTAGGGGTAACACATCTTGGGATTCCCTGTAGACAGCTTAGCACCATGTCCTCAATTTCAGCACCTATGAATTGGCCTAAAGAGTAGGTTATTCTCCTCTCAGTCGCCAAACATTTTGTGTCCTATGTAATTGTCTCAGATGTCTGAAAGTCCCTGTTCTTCAAATTAAGATTCTCCCTTGACTTTTGAACGGCCCTTTTAAGTCCACCAACTGGGCTGGCCTGTGATTAAATCATCTTTGTAATTACATCTTATTTGCATTTCTAATGTACAATTTGCATGTCAATTGCTTATGCCTCAATCAGATTGGCTCATTTTATCCATATTATTTGGGGGTGGGGGAACTGGTGAAAACTGCTGGCTTCTCATTCTGACCTTGTCATTTACATATCTGGTTTTGTTTTCTGAAGAGTGGACATGATGTGATGGGTTGAATTGTGTCACCTGAAAATTATACAGTAAGGCCTTAACCTCTAGTAACTCAGAATGTAGCCTTATTTGGAAATAAGTTAATTGAAAACACAATTAGTTAAGTTAGGATCAGGCCACATTCTTCCAACTCAAATTCATCATCTTAAGGAGTTAAGGTACACTCCTAGCTAGAAGTGGCAGAGTCCTTATGAAAAAGGAACTCTGGATATGTACACATGTACAGAGAGAGTGCCCCAAGGGGAAGACTTGGGTCAACAAATCAAAAGACTATCAGAAAGAAAGTAAGAGAGAAATTACAATGAAAGGTCTTTCTCTGATACCCACAAAAGCAATATGGTCCTCCTGGAACCTTCAGCTTGTATTTTCAGTTTTCACATTGAGATATCTGTTCAGAAATTATTTCTGTTAAAGCCACTCTGTTTGCAATATTATTAATGTATAATGATATTATTATACATTAATCATTATATATTAATTACATAATAATAGCATTGTTGGGAACATGGAGGTTCTTGTACCCACAGATCTCCAGGGGACTCAGGAATATTAAGCAGCCAGGACTTCCCTTTCAAAGGGAAGAATGTATAACCTGCTTTTCCAGAAAGCTGGGAATTGGACATGATTAATAGCCTGGTGATATGCATTATCTGTAGGGCCAGGCCATCTCAAACTCCTACAACCAGAACCAGAGATGGCTCATAATCTACCTAACACTTACAGCCAGGGTCTCCCCCAAGCTCCCACAGCCAGGACTGGAGATGCTTAAGAATCTAAATGATCCTTACGTTATCTGTATATCCAGAGGCTTCTCCAAGCCCTCTCCACAACCACAGCCAGCACCAGAGATGGCCAACAGCCCAGATAACCTCTATGCTATCTGTATGACCAAGGCCAGGCCAGATCCTTCCCTAAGCCCTCAAGTTAACACAGATAGTCTATCTCTAGAGCCCATCTCGTGGGTAGAAATGACTGTACCTTGAGTCTAATCTCCATGTAATTATACTTCCTTGTGCACAGAGGATTGTACTACACCAGGAAACTTTTTTTTTACAAAGTGTACTGTGTTTTAAATATGCTTAAGGTAAACTGCCTGACAATCAGACTCTTTAGAAGTCTTGATCCAAGTTGAAGTCAATCTGAACTGAGTTTTCATTTTCACCTCTTCACAATTTGCCTCCCTGCCTGACACCCGCAGGGACCACCTAAGACCTCGACTTAAGAAGACTTTCTTAATAAATAAACAAGTAAACTTTTTTTCCCCCAGATATGAAAGTCTCTGGTGGTACTTGGGAATCATTAATGAATAGTAGGAAAAATAGTAGAGGGATCAGTGGATTGCTGGAAAAATTTTCAAACCCAGAATAATTGAGTATTTCGGCTAATTCTGATTGACAGCTAGATTGGAGATTTATGAGGTACACTGGTCATATCTCTGAGGGTCTTCCCAGATAGCATTAACTAAAAAATCAAGACTTTTCCTGTTGCAGGTGCCACAGTCATCTCATAGGTTGAGGGAGAGATGGAATTTAAGAGGAAACAAGGACGTTCTCAGACATTCATTCCCAGCCCCTTCCTTCCCCTCCTCTTGTCTTTAGACACTACGTTTTCAACTGCTGTATTTGTCATACCCTCTCAATCAAAATGATCTGAAACTATGAGCTCAAATAAAGCTTTCCTCTTTTAAACTGTTTAGTTTGGGTATTTGTCACAGTAAAGACAAGTCAGCTGGGTATGGTGGTACATGACTTTGATCCTAGCACTTCGAGGCAGAGGCAGGCAGATCTCTGATTTTGAGGCCAGCCTGGTCTACAGCTAGAGTTCCAGGACAGCCAGGGCTATACAGAGAAACTTTGTCTCAAAAACAAATCAAGCATCTACTCACTTATAATTAGATTTTAGCCATATAGTACAGGATAATTATCCTACAACCAACACACCAAAAGGATCAGGAACATAGATTTTATTAACTACTAATAAGACCATTTGCCCTAGGGGTGTTACCATGTAGGCCCCCAGTGCAAGAGGAAGCTCTTAGCTTTCATATGACTGTTGAATTGAGAGGGGCTGATATGTAGGGACATTCCACATTGGAGGAGTGGGATGGGTGGGAGAGGGAGGAGAGGGTGGGAGGGTGGAACTGGGAGGGGTGGAAAGAGGGTATTATGATGGAGATGTAACTTGAAGTAATAAGCATTAAAAAAATCAAAACAAAAGAAAGGAAAAGAAAAGAATAAAAAGAAAAGGACAAAAGGAAAGTCTAACATCTAGGGTGAGGAGTCAGACACATCCAGAGTGAGGAGTCAGTTAAAATTTACATGACAACTGCAAGTCACATCAAACTGCTCATCTCTTTGGTCCCCATTTCATCCCAAATAAATGGACTTAGTAATAACACCCTGTGAGATGATTGAATAAGAGGAGGCAGGGAAGCACAATGGGCAGCCTTGTAACCAGGAGTCACATGGCCTTTGCCCTTGCACCACACAAGGCACAAAATGTAAACCCTGTCTCTCAATTTCCCCCTCTTTCTTTCTGGCTGTCATCTGAGACCAAGAGCTCAGAGATGACAGATGGATGGGACTTGGGATCTTGCCAACTATTTGTTGAGGAAGAGGGACCATCCTGACCACCCCTTCCCTTCATTGCTCACAGCCACTCCCAGATCAGAGCAAGTTCCTTGTCGTTTTTCCTGAAGATTAAAAGAATTGTGATTCCAATAGTTCTTGGTTTTAACTCTCATTCTTTTGTTTTTCATTTTAAAAATGATAGCTATAATTATTCCTGCAGACCCAATTATCTTCACAGAAATTAAATATGTCTGTACTTGTATTTCAATGGGTTGATGTATTTGCTAGGCTGTCAAACCCCCTTTTTCCCCCTTGCCATGTAGAAGAAATGAACAATTGAGTACCAGATTGCAGAGCTGTGGTTCTGTTTAAAGTTCACTGTGAGCGGGCAGCAGGCATATTTGGTTTTGAGGCAGCATAGAGCTGGACCACTTACACCCAGGAAGATCTAGGATGCAGTGTCCATCCAACCATCCTCCATGATTAAGCATGTACTCATTAAAATATTTGCTTAAAAATGAGAATCTACCACCTTAAACTAAGAATGCCCTTTTACCCAATGACTCTATTTATAGACACTCATCTTAAGGAAATACTCAAATGCACAGTAATGCAATGATTTGCATAGCAAGTGTATCCTGCAGAGGTTATTTATAGTTATTCGTTTTAGTAAAATCCTAAATTTCAATAATAGACAATTAATTCAGTGAAATATGGTTCATCTCTGTAATTGCCCAGGACTGATGACAATTTACCTCAGGCTTTCCTGCCATATTACAAAAGTCCAGTGAGTTACAGCATCAGATCCATGAGTAATTTGCCATCTATCCATCTCTTCCCACCTTCTTCTATTTCCTACTGTATCCTGGATTGCGATAGAATCCATGACATGAAATTACCTGGAAGAATCAACAACCTAATGGGAAATGAAGACTTAAGGGGCATCCCTGCCTTGGTTTAGCTTTCTCTCTAGCTTCTGTCTTAACAT
The DNA here is from genome assembly GCA_907164525.1 of Lophiomys imhausi. NCBI lineage: Eukaryota > Metazoa > Chordata > Mammalia > Rodentia > Muridae > Lophiomys > Lophiomys imhausi. Next base: position 8,135,456 of record CAJQZJ010014103.1, on the reverse strand, counting down.
TCAAGTGATGTCTTCTTCCAGTGTTGCTATTTAGTCACCAGGAAAATCTTTGCGGGGATTTTAATTGGAAATATTAGTGATAGAATTCCAACCTTTTAAAAAAATTTTGATAGTTGTTATACCTGTAAGCCACACCTCAAAAGGTCCAGGAGCCATCTGCTAACGACTACAAATGCTGTGTACACAGAAGTGTGGTACCCTTGCATGTATGTTACCATACAATCTTTTTTTCCAATAATCTTAAGTAGGGTCTGTTAAGAATGGCATTATATAACCAACACTACATGTGCCTCCTTGCCTCCCTGCCTCCCCTTCTCATATGTAACCACCTAGGCCCTCATATATTCTAGGCAATCACTCTACCACTGAGCTATATCCCCAGTTCCGTGGGCTATATTTTCAAATGCACATGGATGTCACTAGTTCCCATGACTGAAAGGACCCAAGTTGCTTCTTTTGCCCTGTGATCTTAAAATGAAGATTGAACAGCAGTTGCTAACAACTGGTCACCATCCCACATCCAGATTTTTCAGTCTCATCACTTTGGCCCAGATAATTCTTTTTTTTGGGATCAATTTATCTGTACAATATAAGGTATTATCCAGTGTCTGTGACTTCTACCTATAAATGCCAGTCTCTCCCTTATAGTTGAGGGAGATGAAAAATGTCATGGCCAAATGCCCTCTAGGAAACAAAATTTTTCTAGGTGAGAATCATCTCACTAGGTATTTCTTATGGTAGTTGCATTGAGCTTTCTCAACTTGGAAAAGCTGAGGCTAATTCTCCCTGGAATCTCTTTCCTTGGACGGCACCAGGTTACCAATAGGCATGAGATGTACTTGGGATGTAAGATGAAGCTCCCTTTGGTTGTACTGTGAGTTTGTTTGTTCAGTGCAGAATGCAAGATACCATGATAAACTATGCTCATTATTATCAGTTATGGGCTCACCTTGTTGGCATGCATGGCACCCAAACCAAGCTCCTAATATCTACCCCTTATTCAAGTGCTGAGTCATGTGCAAAGAACACCATAGTTACTTCTCAATCCCTGGTCTAGCTTTCTCTTCAGGCTCAGCAGGAGATGCAGACGGAACTCACAGCTTGCATGGTGGCTTTGCCAGCCCCCACGACTGAATAAGTTCTAATCATCTAAATGAATCCTTTATTCTCTGTCACTCATAATTGTGTTTCTTCAAATATGGCCACAAGTGGAGGTTTCAGGTTATAGCACATTTGGAATAATACCAGGAGGCTTCTCAACATTTATCCACCTACAGATAATCTATGAGAAACTTGGTGTCTCCTCAAGAGCCAGTTCAGAGTTGGGTAGGATTAGGTCAGCCTAAGTCAATGAGATGGAAGAAGAGCCTTGTTTCCAGTTACTGAAAATAAGTGGTCAGTCGGCCCCTATGACTCTAAGTACAAACGGGTCATATGAGTTGGTGCTGGTAACTGTTATATAGGAATGTGAAGAAGCAGCATCAAAAGAAGACAGAAACTGGTCCTGCAAATGTCTGCGTAGTAGAATCAGTCATTCCTGAAGCCCTACTGCTTGAGAAAATCACATTTACTTTTGCTTAAGATAATAAATGCCCCTTGGTTTAAGCCAGTCTCGCAGGAACTGTTATATTCTTTAGTTAATATATGATTTTAATTATTTTGAGGCATGTGCGTGTGTGTGTATGCATGCCATGATGCATGTGTGGAGGTCAGAGGACACTTCGTGAGAACTGTTCTCATACCACCTTACAGGTTCTGGAGACTGTACTCAGGTTGCCAGGCCCATCCATGCACAAGTGCCTTTCCCCACTGAGCCACCTTGCTGGCCTTAGAATTGTTATCATCTTCAAGCAACTTTAGAGTCTGATTTTGACCATGGAAACAAATTATAATTACATATCAAATGTGTGTTATATACACATACATATTAAAGATGATTTGACTTGATTACACTGAGAATCTATTAATTTTCAACTGTACTAGATGGTTTGTACTCACTCCAGACTTGTAATGTTGATTGGCCTTACTTTGTTACTTGCAAAGTAAGAAAGAGAAGGCAGTTAGGTCTCCCTGAGCACTCTCAGTTTCTAACTTGTAATACTTCTGAGTTAAAAGTAGAAGTCAAATAAAACTCAGGAAAAGCATTGCCCATGAAATTAAGGCAAATGTAATCTTCCCACTAGGGGCAGGATTTCTCTGAAAGGTTTGGACCTCCTATGCTATGAGCGACTCCTGGTAGTCCTGTGCCTGGATAGACCTATAGACAACAGGACAAGCATTCAGTAATAGAGGCAGCCAGGTAAAACCCTTCTCAGAAATTTCAGTGAATTTTCCGATCTGTGGCTAAGCTCTTAGATAGTCTACATTCTTGGATACAGAGTGAATGTGCCCGTGTTTGGCTTCTCAGTCTAGGAGATGGTGGGATAAAATGGCAAAGACACTGAGTGGCTGCTGCTGGCAAAGTGTGCCAGTCTCCAAGATGAGTAGAGTGTTGAGGAGATGGATTTCATCTTCATTTGCTTCCTGGGCCCAGACCATATTCATAGGGACACAATGGTCACAGCCCTCAACAGTGACTTGGACAAGAAACTTTGGAGTCAGACAAAGCCTTACACTTCAGTAGGAAGGGTATGCGGTATGCAAAGTTTCATTTTCTTCTCAATGAAATGAGAACAAGAGCTCTCACCACGGATGGCCCATGGCAGAAACCAGGTAAGGATCTTTTTGTTTTCTTTTTCTGTCTTCTCTTCCACCTGCACACTGCTTCAGTTGACAGCCATTCATCAGATCCTTCAGTTTAGCTAGAAGTATAATCCTATCTGGAACTGCCCACATTCTGATAGCTGAAGGCACTAATATGAGGAAAGGCATGAAAAACTTCCTAACTCTCTAGGTAAAGGGAAGGACACAGGCTGCCATGCCAGGATGTCTTGTTCTCAAGGAAGAAATGGAGCAACTGGGAAAGCGTCCTTCCCATATATCATTGATGCCTTTCCCAGGCTTTCGTGTCATGCCTGACTCAGACACCTAAGCCTTATGTTTCAACCCTGGTCACACTGATGATTGTCAACTTCACTCACAGACTAATGGCTTTAAAGAAGTATAATATACACATGGCTGTGATCCAGCAACCCCGAGCTTAATCCTGCTCTCATGTTGATTAACTGTGTGACTTCAGATAAACCATTTCAGCTCAGTTTCCTTCAGCACCTAATTGGGGGATTATCTCTCACTGTCTCAGATCCTGTATCATCTGTGGGCAGAGGTAAAATGAGAACGTTATGAAAATGCCCTCCTCTGGACCGTTTTAAGGATTCAAGGTCTTTTAGAACAGATAATCCCATAAAAGTCTCAGTTTCTTCAAGAGCCAGATGAGTGTGCTAACCCACATGGCTGAGGTGGAGCCCATAGTTAGCTAATTGAATATCATTATGTGCTTTGAAACTGTCCCTGCATTTCAATGAACCTGTTTCTTATTTAGAAAGCAATGTATATAATCATCTAAAGATGTGCTATGAGAAATAAGCTGCCTTAAGACTGTTTCTGCAGAGATACCAATTGTTCGGGAACTGGTATGCATTTTGCCACTTGTGAAAAGAAGCAAAAGAGAGAGAGAGAGAGAGAGAGAGAGAGAGAGAGAGAGAGAGATATGAGAGGCACAAATATATTGATAGATGAAAAGAATAAATGTTTTTGTTGCGTGTGTCTTGCAGAGGTGTCACACACACCAAATTATGACATAACTGCAGGGTAATAGCTGCAGCTGTTGCCTTTGTAAAGTGATCCACAATATCCCCATGCTAATAGGCACAGCGATGTGTCCAAGTCACTTCATACAATAAGGACGGCCTAATCCTGTGCCATGTGAGTGTTGGGCCAAACACGGCCACGTCAGAGCAGCAGGATTGAGCTAGAATAATCATATCCTTAGGAAAAAAAAAAAATTCCCTGTGCAACATACCAAAATCCCTCTTAAACAAAACAAGCCTATGAATCTGCTGGTGGGCAGGAAAATTCCTTAGTAAGTTGCCAAGGACGGCTACAGGGTAAACATTCCATATGGTGCCCGAGTTTCCATGGGGTCATAAACCACTAGTGGGAAAATTGGGTTTTGGAGAACAGGGAAGATGCAGTTGGCCTTTATGCATTTCCTCATGTCTTCACTCATTGTTCCACAATTATTTCCTAAGTGCCAGACATAGGACCTGCACAGAAATATACTAGGACGCACAGCAAAGGCGGCAGACACCAAACAAATAAAAGAGCAATTAATTCACTGCAACTGTAGAAACTTCTTTGACAAAGAACTGGCTGCTATAACGGTGTGTTCCATACTGTATTTTCTCTTTGAAAGCAGGCTCAGACATACAAGCTTGCAACCACTATACACTTAACTTTGAATAATAACAAGAGTTGCAGGAGCTAGTAGCTAGAATACTAGGAGTTCCATTGAGGGTTTCTAAAACTCATCTTTTAATGGAGTATATGGAAGTGTGTTCCTGTCATTGAATATTCAGAACGTGTCAAGGGAAGTGCAAAAACCATCTTCTCAACTCAGCAAGCAGTGAAAGCTAAAGGCAATTGTAGATAATGTAAAAGAAAAAAATTTCTTTCAATATAGAAGTGCACACATCTCTGTAGAAGAGTAGGTTCATGGCCAAGATCATGGCTCTAGACCATGGCCCATCTGGGTTCAAGTTGTTTTTCACCATTTATTACCTACAGAAGTCAACCTACTCAAACTCTCTGTGCTCCTATTATATGGTGGAAATGACTGTGTTATTTTCCTTGCAGGGTCATTGTGAAGATGATGCAGCAAAGAACAAATGAAGCCTTTTAAACATTATCAACATTACACTTAATGCTACGGTAGTGTTTTTGTCCTTACTAGCCCTATTAGTGGGTCCTGTATATCATTATTCCTGTAGCTAAATTATTATGACCTCTGTAAGTATTCTATTTTAAAAAAATTATCTGGAAATCATATAAAGATGTATTTTTCCCCCTTGCTTCAACCTCAGACCTCTTCTGGTTCTAGATAAGAAAATCTCTTGACTCTTTTACCTTTGGTTGGTAGGTATCATTTGATTGGTTAAAACTGCCTGGACAGAGGCACACATGTTGGGATATTGTGTAAGTGACGTTTACATTGTTGAAAAGTTAAACTCAAGCAGGAGACTACTCCAGCTAACTCCCCCAGGCCTTGCCCCATTTCTTAGCCATGGGATCACCTTCAACAATAGACACAATGGAAAGCGAAGTGTGAATACCTGCATCCTTTGCCCTTGAAGACTGAAGTGTGGTGCCATCCATGCCGAAGAGATGGGCCTTAGAAAGTCAAATAGGCGGTAGTTGTTTGATCCTTAGCTTTCCTTGTTTGTGGAGGCTCAAGGGCGTCTTTGGCATCTTGAAGGTTTTTAGAAGAGCAAGCTAGTGGATTTCTGGAGTGAGGGTAGAGTCAGTTTTGCTGAGTTTTGCTGATTTGTGTATTCCCAGATCCTCTAAACAAGCAGGCTGTGAATGAAAACAAGTCTAAAGATGGTTAATTGTGTATGCAGTAAATACAGTTTATTCTGGAAGAAACAGTTTACCACTTATTCATTGGGGGAACCGAACAGGGAGAGTGAGGTTTAGATTGAAGAAAAATTCGTTCAAATGCTGCAAGGGCAAATAGAAGCAAAGTTAGTTTTGCTTTTTTGTAAATCCACACTCGCCTCCCCCACCCCCAACTCCCTGACCGTCCTTCCACTCTATTGCAATGAACTGTTCCCAAAGACAACTGTCTCATAGCTTCTCAGCTAGTTAGTTATTTTTGAACATTATTTCTAAAGCTGACCTCTGACCTCCTGGCAGCCCTACCAAAACGCATGGATGCATTCATCACCTGCTCAAGGAAAATTCCAGGAAGAAGTGATGAACTGAAAAAATGGGAACAACTAAGCTGCATTCAGACTCAAGTTCTTGAGCGCCTTGCAATTTCCCTTCCGAGTGCATAAGCCCCAGGGGAGTCTGCTCCATCTTGTGACTCAGCAGGAAGCCTCCATCAGGGAAAAGGCAGCAAGTAAAAACTGTTTCACACCCCTGTACTGCACACTAAAATCCACCTCTCTCTTTCATCACGTTTGCTCTTGGCTCCCTAAAACAAAGGCGTGCGTGCCTGACAAGCTCAGTACTTCTCTGGCTGAGAGGGCTGGCGATGCTTCTCGCCTAACAGGGATGGTATAAATGATCTCGAACGGGTATTGGGGTGGGGGTGGGGGAATGATGCCAGCTGTCTTCCATTGGGGATCAGGGATTTGTCTTATAAAACATCGCCTTCACCCGTCTCCGTCTCCTGCACTAATTTAGAAAATATTTGTTTGACTGGCTGTGTTCCCTCTATCTCAGGCCACTGTACACTGTAAGCTTTCCTAGGTTTCCTTTGGTAATATAACTGAAGTGTGAGGTAGCTGCTACTCAGATTAAGGGAAGGTTGATAACTTCCTTTAAAAGAATTAAAAAAAAAAAAATCCAGCCCCAAATCCTCCAGTTCACCATGTCTTACTGGAAGCAGTATCTCTTTCCAGGAAAACGGAACTCCATGAGTACTGGGGGATAGACAGACAACCAGAGACAGCAAAGCAAGACAGCTCAGGCTGCCGTCTGCTTTGGCCGGCTAAGACCACATTCTGTAGTAGACTTAGTAGTGCTCCTTTCTGTGACCGAAATTCCTCCTAGGGTTAACAAACTGGGGCCTTGTTTCTATGAGTCAAATTCTACAATTCTACAGCAACCATTTCTCGGGCAGCCCCAGCATAAGACTCTACACCTGCCCAGTCAGCCCAGAATAACGTGCACACGCACAACAGGCTGAACACTTGAGAGGGAGCAGGCATGGCACTCTTCCACAGAGCCAATGATCAGGGTCCACTCAAAGTAGGGTGTTTCTCATCGCAGTATTATGAAATGTGAATCTTTTCTTTCTTATGAATAATAAATAGAAGCCCGGAAACTAAAAGAATATGATAGGATTCTGCCAGTGGAGCTGACATTTAGAGAGCAGAAGTAGCAGAAGCAAAATTATTATTATTATTATTTTAAAAATCAGTATGCTTTGTGAAACTTTCCATATTTTTAATTCACTTGCAACAGATAATTAGTTCATATATTTAAATTGGCCTGCTGAATTTTACTCAGCGATTTTTAAAGAGATCACACGGTATTTTATCTGTGCATTAGCTAAGCTGCTGTACAGAATACGAAGACAACCCCCAGACCCCACAACTCTGGTGCCTCCTTAAGAGACTGCTCAGGGCTCCATGGCTGGCCAAATGATCCTCTCAGTGCGAAGGCATCATTTTTCCAGCAAATTTTAAACTTATTTGAAGAAAGAGAGGGAACGAGCATGGGGTGGTTGGTGAAAGATTTGGCTTCACCCTGATAGACAGTGGGTGCTTTGAGGTGCCACTGAGAGTGCCAAGCATGGCAGAGGAGACTTTCTGGGCAGGAAGGAGGCATCCTGAGAGAGGAGCACCGAAGGCAGCATTTCACCCTTCCCATCCAGTTTCAAACTTAAAACATAGCACCTCCGTGGGGGAAGGAAGATAGGTAAATTTCTTCAGCTTGCTTGATTTACTTATCTGAGCTCTTCCAGTGGAAAAGAGCCATTCTCTCTGAGGTGTGAGATTTGCTTTTTTCAGTATTGCCTTTGGTTAAGATGTTCTGGGAATCCATCCTGGAGAGTTATAGAAACCATGCATCCTTTTATTGGTATACGAGTCCCTTTCTTCCTCACTCCCTTTCTCTCACCGCCTATCTGTCCCTGATTTTCAGGGCTCCTTGCTCTGCAGCCCTAGGCCCGCTTGTTGGCTTGCTGGCTTGCTTGCTTTCTTTAAACTTTCTGGTCAGTCCTTCCGGAGCCCTTCCCCCACCACATCCCACCTCAGAGGAAAATGCCCTGCCTGCCACATTTCAGCAGGCAGGGCACATTTTGAGGATGTCGCCTTATTAAAGGAGGGAGGGCAAGATTGTTTACTTTATCAGAAGGCTAAACATCTCAGCTGGGAGTCCTTGAGTGTGTGCTTAAGGACACAGACAGAAAGTTCAAAGGGCAGCAGAGAGTGCGCCTGCCACTGTGATTTGCATCTGAGTTCAATTCAACCCTGCTTTAAAGAGTCTCATTTGAATACACAGTACATTAGCTCCATCCCTGCTTCCTCTCCAATATGGGAAATACATTCATAGCTCAGTAACCTCTCCCCTGTCTAGTCCAGACAGCTGGGGAGAGGGTGGGCAGGGGATTCAGCAACTGCAGAGAAACTGTATTTCAAATGAACGTCTTGTCATCAGCTGCCTATGTATCCCTCAGCTGCACTCCAGGAAGAGATTTGCATATTTTTTCCTCCCTAATGGAAATACATATAGGATGAAGATTTTGTTTTGTCCATTTAAAAATATTGCTTTGCTCTGTTTGCTTGAGGGGATTCTAAATGCGTGACTGGAAGAAATGACTTGTTAGACTAAGGAAACTCAGAAGAATTTTAGATGACACGTCTGCCATTATCATCTGTGTGAAGAATTCCACGTGGAAATTGCCTCCAGAATAGTTTCCTGCAAAAATTAATAAGTAGATTTATAATGTAAGGATATGTGCATGTAGATATGTGAAGGACCACTGATCTAAACCAAATCAGCCTGCAGAGAGCCCTAAATTATGCAGAAGGCTGAAATGACATTACACAAATTATCTATTCCCTTTCTTTTCCATCTTCATGGGAATTCATATATACTTTGAGATCACTGTATGTTTTCTTAACCCCCTGTTTCCTTTAAGTCTGGGAGAGCAAGAGGGTCACTGAAAACTGAGTGTATATAAGAAGGATTGTAATATAAATATTTGAAACCTACATAGTCCTTTCCAAATTAATTTCTATGTTTGAAATTAATTTAAAAATAAATTTAATAATAATAATAATATACTAACAGTATTAACACACAAAGAACAAATGGCAGATCTTACATATGTAATCTAGACTTTCAAATATCAGTAAATTGAAAGTAGGCACCTTAAATGTCTAGATTATTCTTTTGTCTTTTTAATTTTCTTTTTTTAAATATTTATTTATTACTTCAGGTTACATCTCCATCACAGTGTCTTCTTTCCACCCCTCGCAGTCCCGCCCTCCCACCTTCTACCCCCTATCCCTTCCATCCTACTCCTCCAGAGTAGAGTGTCCCTACATAACAGTCGCCTGCCCCAGTTCAGTAGCCATTTGAGGGCCAAGTGCCTCCTCATACACTGGGGGCCTACAAGGCAGCACCACTAGGGCAAAGTGTCTCATTGACAGGTAACAAAGTCTACGTTCTTGTTCCCCTTGGTGCATTGGTTGTAGTATAGTTATCCTGTACTATATGGCTAAAATCCAAATATAAGTGAATAGATGCCATGTGCATCCTTCTGAGTCTGGGTTAGCTCACTCAGAATGAGCTTCTTTACTTCCATCCATTTGGCTGCAAATTGCAGGATTTCATTGTTTCTGATAGCTGAGTAGTATTCCATTGTGTAGATGTACCACAGTTTTTTAATCCATTCTTCGGCTGAGGGACATCTGGGTTGTTTCCAGTTTCTAGCTATTACAAATAAGGCTGCTATGAACATAGATGAGGAAACTTCCTTGTGGATTGGTGAGGAGTCATTTGGATGTATACCCAGAAGTGGTATGGCTGGGTCCTGAGGTAAAGCTATTCCAAGTTTTCTAAGATATCGCCAGACTGATTTCCACAGAGGATGTACAAGCTTGTACTCCCACCAGCAATAGAGGTGCGTTCCCCATTCTCCACAACCTCGCCAGAATGTGCTGTCATTTGAGCTTTTGATCTTAGCTATTCTGAAAGGTGTGAGATGAAATCTCAAATTCCTCTTGAGTTGCATTTCTCTGGTGATTAAGGAGGCTGAGCATTTCTTCAAGTGTCTCAACCATTAGGGATTCCTTTTTTTTGTGAATTCTCTGTTTAGCTCTGTTCCCCATTTTTTGATTGGTTTATTTGGTTTCTTGGCATTTAATATCTTGAGCTCTTTGTAAATTTTGGATATTAGCCCTTTGTCAGATGTGGGGTTGGTAAAGATTTTTTCCCAATCTGTAGGTTGCCATTTTGTTTGAATGACAGTGTCTTTTGCCTTACAGAAGCTTTTCAGTTTCATGAAGTCCCATTTATTGATTGTGACCTTAGATCTTGAGCTTTGGTGTTCTGTTCAGGAAGTTGTCACCTGTGCCAATGAGTTCAAGGGTTTTCCCCACTTTCTCTTCTAGTAGATTTAGTGTGACCGGCCTTATGTTAAGGTCTTTGATCCATTTGGACTTAAGTTTTATGCAAGGTGGTAAGTATGGGTTTAATTTCATTCTTTTACATGTGGACATCCAGTTGGACCAGTACCATTTGTTGAAGATGCTGTCCTTTTTTCCATTGTACAGTTTTGGCTTCTTTGTCAAAAATTAAGTGACCATAGGTGTGTAGGTTCATTTCTGGGTCTTCAATTCGATTCCATTGATCCACTGGTCTGTTTCTATACAGTACCATGCTGTTTTTATTACTATTGCTCTGTAGTACAGCTTGAAATCTGGGATGGTAATACCTCCAGATGTTTTTTTATTGTGCAGGATTGATTTAGCTATTCTGGGTTTTTTGTTAATCCATATGAAGTTGAGAATTGCTTTGTCCAGGTCTATAAAGAATTGTGGTGGTATTTTGATAGGAATTGCATAGAATCTGTATATTGCTTTTGGCAGAATGGCCATTTTTATTATGTTGATCCTACCTATCCATGAGCATGGGAGATCTTTCCATCTTCTTATGTCCTCTTCAATTTCTTTCTTCAAGGACTTGAAGTTCTTGTCATACAGATCTTTCACTTGCTTGGATAGAGTTACCCCTAGGTATTTTATATTGTTTGTGGCTATTGTGAAGGGTGTTGTTTCCCTAATTTTTTCTCAGCCCATTTATTTTTTGTATAAAGGGCTTCTGATTAATTTTTTGAATTAATTTTGTAATCCAGCCACCTTGCTGGATATATAAATTACAGATATTAAAAATTGCTCTCTATAAATAAGTTCTATCAGCTCTAAGAGTTCTCTGGCAGAATTTTTGGGGTCACTTATGTATACTATCATATTGTCTGCAAATAGGGATAATTTGACTTCTTCATTTCCAATTTGTATCCCCTTAATCTTCTTTAGTTGTCTTATTGCTCTAGCAAGAACTTCAAGTGCTATGTTGAAGAGATATGGCCAAAGTGGACATCCTTGTCTTGTCCCTGAGTTTAGAGGAAATGCTTCAAGTTTCTCTTCATTTAATTTAATGTTGGCTACAGGCTTGCTGTATATCACCTTTATTGTTTCTAGGTATGGTCTTGTATGCCTGTTCTCTCCAGGACTTTTATCATGAAGGGGTGTTGGATTTTGCCAAATGGTTTTTCAACATCCGTTGAGATGATCATGTGGTTTTTTTTCTTTCAGCTTGTTTATATTTTGAATTATGTTGATGGATTTTCATATGTTGAACCATTCTTGCATTCCTGGGATGAAGCCTACTTGATCATGGTGTATGATACTTTTGATGTGTTCTTGGATTTGGCTTGCCAGTATTTTATTAAGTATTTTTGCATATATGTTCATGAGGGAACTTGGTATCAAGTTCTCTTTCTTTGTTGGGTCTTTGTGTGGTTTAGGAATCAGGGTGACTGTGGCCTCATAGAATGAGTTTGGCAGTGTTCCTTCTGATTCTATTTTGTGGAAGAGTTTAAAGAGTATTGGTATTAGCTCTTCTTTGAAGGTCTGGTAGAATTCTTTGTTGAAGCCATCTGGCCCTGGGCTTTTTTTGGTTGGGAGATTTTTAATGACTGTTTCTATTTCCTTAGGGGTTATAGGACTGTTTAATCTGATAACCTGATCTTGATTTAGTGGTATTTGTTCTTAATTCTGTTTTACTGTCATTCTTTGGTAGTATAATACCTACTGCTAAAACCTGTAGCATCTTCTATTGGCTGTCATCAAGTGCAATTTTTGTCACTTGAGGGAGGATTTGACTTTTGTAAATAGTCAACTATTTGAACCAAGATAGTTAGTCAATCGTAGCTAAGAGTTTTAGTAAGAACTTCCACAAGCATAGCTAGGCCAATCTGAAATGTGTTCTGAATGTAGTTGATTTTCCATTGCCAGCCACTAAATATGTACAAATTTATTCTATACCTCATACAATTCTTTTTGCTTTTCACTAAAGGATTGTAGACTTAAAGAAAAATCTCTTAGAAGTTACAAAATCTAATCACTCCATTGAGGGAAATAAAAAGGCTATAATAGTGAAATTTTGCTTACTTTTCTTGACTATAGAAGTTTAAGTAATTAGGTTTTTATTTAAGTACTTTTATTATAATTATTATTATTGGAAGTATGTGGATAGGTGTGTGTGTGAAAGAGAGAGAGAAAAGGAGAGACAACAAGAGAGAGACAGAGAGGAGAGAGAGAACACACAAACATCTGGGTACCTAGGTATATATGGTAGCCAGTATGACTGTATATATGTTCACAGGACATACTTACAGCACTTCTTCTTAGCTCTCAACTAGTTCCCTTATTTTGAGATTAACTCTTCCACCTGATATGAAGTCCTTAAAGTCACAGGTATGTAACCCTATCACCATGCTGATCATCACCTATCATCTACCTTTGGAGATGACTGGTTGGGTCAATGGTCACATCTGAGCCGAGGTGTGCCATTTCAGTTGTCTCCTGGGAATTTGGAAGTGGCACTGAAGCAATCTTTCAATAATCTGTTAACAGAGTGGGTCACTGTACTTAGATTACTTGGACTACTATTGCATCCTTAAATAACATATTGAACACTCTTAGTGTTATTTATTAAGATGGTTTGAGTTTATTTTCTTACATTCAACTCAGCAGATGGTACCTTTCAGATGATGGATGTGAAATTACCTGAAGGGGAACCTGAGTCATCCCACTTCTCTCGGAACCGAATTTTCCTTCCATGGGGGTTTAATGGACTTGATGGATTTTCTAAAAAGAATATGAATAGAATGCCATGCTTCTTCCTCAGCCTTAGGGTTTGTGTCATCTGCCAACTTCAGATGTCCAGAGGATGCTAGCAAGGAGCCAGACGGACTTCCTCTGAGGGTGAGCAAGTGAAGTAGAGACATCTGGACCACAGCCCGTAACTGTGGGGAGAGGACAAATGACTGTGGTCTGGTCTGTATGATCTTATGCAAAAATCCTTGCTGATGTTGTCCCAGAAACCTGAGAAGATGTAGAACACCATCAGTATCTATATTCAACTTGCTTAGCAGTAGTTCTCTTGTTACCTAGTCTACCAGATGAAAATGCAAAAAGTAACGGAGATACTAGGATCAGTACCACATCCTCACCCTCACTCTCATCTTCCAGCTTATCCAGGGTCACGTTCTATGTCCTCCTCCTTCACACTCTACCTCTTCTCCCACTCCATCTTGGTTCCCCAACCTCTGGATCTAAAAATGTTTGACTTGTGAAGTCAGCATCTGAAGGAGCCTTTCCCTGGCTTTTTTTTTTTTTTAATCCAGAATGACCCCAGTCTCTCATTTCTCTGTATTGTTAAAGAACTTTACAAATATTTGCATCACCGCTACCATTACTTTTTTCCCCAACACAATACTTTTTTGGATTATTTGGGAATTTCACATATGCACCACAATCACACTTACTTCTCAGTCCTCCCAGGTCTGCCTCCCTACCCTTATGACCTCCTCCTACCCAAAGAAGATGAAACAAGCAAAAAAAAACAAAAAAACAAAAAAACAAAAATGAAAACACAAGTCCAATTTGTGTCGCCTGTAGAGCATGGTTAATTCCCAGTGGCCAGCCCCCCTGTTCGGTGGAACCCCCTCTGTCCTCGGATTTGGGGATCCTAGATCCCCTGGGTCAGGACACCTAACCCTCCTCTGACCTTCCCATGCCACCAAACAAGGGAGTCCCTCATTCTAGTGCAACCGGGAGGTGGGGCGGGGGGGGGGGGCTTTCATCAATGCCAGACTTCCATCCAGAGACCAGAAATTCCCACAAGGAAACTCTCCTAATATGTTCCCCTATGTTGGTGAAAGTAGCTTGAACCTTCTTGCATTTTAACTTTATTGTTTCTGCTTCCCTAGAAGACCAAGCAGACATCTAAGAGAGCAACTTAAAAGTATTGTTCAGCAGGGGCGTTCATGTATGTGGAGTAAGTTCTTTCTGGTACTGGGAACCTTAACAGTAAATGAAAATGTTTTTTGTTTTCTTGTTTTTCTCACTGTGTCATTTATTTTTTTTTTCTGAAAATGACTGGAAGAGGGTTTGTATTGGCTTTAAAGTCCACAAACTGTATGAGATGGTGAAGACATTAGCTTTGTTGTTGTTGTTGACTAACGAATGTAAGAGTACAATGTAGGCAGCCAGCTAATGTCTGCTGACAGAAGAGAAGGAAGGGGAAAAGGCAGAAGGAAGGAAGACTAGTAGCATGTTCTAAAAGTTTTTTCAATATATTTAATAATTTCAATATATTTGTGTGTGTCTGTTTGTGCACTCATGGGCACATTCCCACAGCGACCAGAAGAGCTTGTCAGGTCTGCTAGAAGAATAGTTACAGACTATTGTGAACTGCCTGACTTGGGTACTGGGAACTAAACTCAAGTTCTCTACAAGAGCAGAACATACTCTTTTTTTTTTTTAAATACTTTATTTTTTTTTCTTCAAGTTACATCTCAGTCACAAGCCTCTCCCTATTCCCCCTTCCTATCCCGCCCTTCCACCCTCTTCCCCCCAGAAGTTTCCCCTTTCAGTCCAACAGATGGTTCCTTCTCTTATAACAGTAAGTATTATACAAAACAACAGATATAAATATGCCACATTTATGAGAGTTAAATGGCCCAGTATACCTTCCCAATGTCCAGTTTATACATATTTGGCCCCTGACTTTAACATTTTACTATCTAACCATCTCCATGAGTTTAAAGGTCTATATCTGACTCAACATTCATACTAACTTGCAACACACTTTTAAGAGTATCTTCTTAGATCTATAACACCCTCTTGATTCCTAAACAACTCAAAATTTAACTATGAGACTCTAGCTGTCTATTCTTCAACCACCTCAGAGACCTGAGAGGGATAAATATATTTGCTTATATAGGAAGTGCAGGGCCTGCAGCTTCCAAAACTAAGAAAGGATATACCAATGACTGCCTGGACAGTTCCCATTTTCTCTCCATACATTCCTGCATCAGTCTTCAGCCTTTGGGTCCTGTTTCTCTGACAGACATTTGTTGTAGAGCAGGGATTATGAAGGACTTACCTACCCTGTCTTGGCAGAGTTAGGCTGTCGACTTCCCTGCTACCGAGTTTTGTCCTTTTTGGACAGCAGTCTTTCTGCAGTTGGTGCAAGGGGTTTTTTCATGCCAAGAGATAGGCTTGCCACTAATTCAACCATCTTACAGTGGAGGTTCTTCGATGCTTATCTTCTACTTGGAGTAGAATAGGGGGTGCTGTCAGGCGCTGATATGTCTCGATTTCAAAAAAAAAGAAAATGTTAATTTAAGATAACATCTTTGAATGCCATATTCTGAATATCTCTTGGGGTTTTTGAAGATGCCCTATCCATCTATTGGATTACATTGGTATTGATCTTTGTATATTGATACAAAATTAAGATTATAGTTGGCCATAATGGTATTGACCCTTGTATATGGACGTAATATTAAGATTGTATTGGGCTACATAGGCATTGATCTTTGTATATTGATACATAATTAAGAGTATATTTAACCACAATTGAATAGATCTTTGTATATTGATACAAAATTAAAGGTAACGCTTCCTAATGGTATCATACCTAGAGATACTTAAAAATAAAATGTGAAGCTCTGACCTCTTGATACCAACCGTCTAAAACGTTCTAGGATAGTTAAGTAAAACAAACTCCTAGTCATGCAAACATGTCACTTTGTTAGCTACTATGACAGTCTATCACAGATATTCTCTAAACTACCCAGTAATCAAGTTGCTAAGAGACAAGCAACATTTGCAGAACATACTCTTAACGTCGGAGATATTTCCCCAGCCTTAAAGACCATTTTTTTAATTACCAGAGAAAAACTGTTTACCTCTTAAGTAAATTGTGCACAGCAAAAATCACAGTTAGGCGTGAACACACCCAGTGAAACATCAGTGGGTTCAAGTATGGCTCATTGGTCGCAGTGTGCCAGCTTCCATCAATGTCTTGGTGAAGGTCATGGTTTAGGTGTTGGTGTCAAGTCATAATATAGTCACTAATGTTATATAACTCTCTGCTCCCAATCCAGCTCCCATCCTTGAAGGTGGTGCTGGGGAATTGATCCTTTGACGTTGATTTCAAATACTTTTTTTCGGTTACTACCTCTGAGTAACTTAATGGTCAACTCTAAGATTTGCCTTTCTTCTTGGAGGGTACAGAGTTCAATAATGTTACTCCTGTTACTCTGACAGTAGCTGGCTTATTCATAGCTGTTTTCATACACAGCCTTGTAACACTCCAACAGAGTTATGTATTTGTGAAAGGGCTTTCTTCTCTCAAAATATCTTCCACTTTTGAACCAGGCTGGTATGCCATTCTTTGGGACATATTCCTACAAAGGAAATCTTTGAGGCTGAGACCATCCTCCTCACTGATAGTCTCTTTAATCCATAATTGTTTCCCATCTCCCTCTTCAATTCTACATTGGCTTTGGAGCAATGATCTGAAAGTGGAAACTTATCAATAAAGTGTCACCATTAGACTTTTTCAATTAAGAGGTTTGTGACTACAGGTACATTAAAGCATGAAAAAGAATAATGTAAGCCTTGAGCTATGAAGGCAGTGTAAAAGATAATCTATTCTAAAACCTTAATTTTACAATCAACTCTGTCCTTGAGAAGCCAAGAGACTTGTTTAAAATCACATATGAAAGCCAGTGGCAGAGCTAAGAAAAAAGAAACTGTCACTCATTTTCCAGCCTAGATGTCTTTGCTACACACTATGCAGGAAACATAGGTAAGGGTATATAGTATACGGCATAATCATGGATGAGTTTAAGGTCACATTCTTATTCCTTAGACTGAAGAGACCTAAGGCAAGAACTGACAATGCTTTGGAGTAGCAAAGAGTCAAGCCTTTGAATCCACTTGATTTTCCATCTAGGATTGTTTTACAAGCTTTGGAAAATAAACTTCTGATTTTCAGTGTTCTTTTCTCTTAAAGCAAAACAAAAACAAACAAACAAACAAACAAAAAAGAACAGAACAACATTGCCTATGTCAGATAGCCAGTTTGGAAATAATCCTATACACCGCTCACATGTGCCTGTGCGTAGTAAGTACTCAAGAGACTATACCTTAACACCACTAACGTGGGTGAATTCAGCCCAGTGTATGTCTCCAACAGATCAGGGGAAAGAAAGAGAAATAATTATTTATGTAGTAAATGAGTTAGCGTGAGCATGGAAAGAGTGGGATGATTTGGGGGTCCCGTGGTCAGTTTCAGCTCCAACATGCCTCTCATACTGTGAGCATCTCCCAAGCCCCAGGAGAGCTATAAATTATGTGCTTGTTATACACCATGTCCTTTACGTGTAGGCCAGCTAGTTCATCTGGTGAACACAGGAAGAACCTCCAACTCTTCCTTAATGTAAGAAAAACTCAGTGTGTCTGGCTTATGAAAAGCTGCAGGTTTGATCCTTCATTGTATTTTCATTTGAGGTTTTGGTGTTTTGCTTCC
Organism: Lophiomys imhausi; assembly: GCA_907164525.1. Classification (NCBI taxonomy): domain Eukaryota; kingdom Metazoa; phylum Chordata; class Mammalia; order Rodentia; family Muridae; genus Lophiomys; species Lophiomys imhausi. The sequence goes on along the minus strand of CAJQZJ010014103.1, from coordinate 8,117,669 downwards.
AGCATGAATCTCTAAGCTACTAAGGAAATTTTTGATGAAACATCACTTCCACCTCAGGCTTTGGCTTAATATTTTAATTCCTTCGTTAGGCACCATGACACTTTAAATACCATGATAGTCAACACGGTCATCATTACCACCATCTGCTCTAATGACTTTTCACAAACTCCTTCCTTTGACATTCTGCTCAGATTTCCCCTTAAAGATTGCACTTAAAAAGTCATTCTTCTTTACATACTGTGTGGCTAGAACCATCCCTAGAACATCTTCCGGGGGGACATGTCAGTTCTCCCAGGCTCTCTCAGTAGATCCATCAGCACATAGTTAGAGTATAATTTCAGGGTTCTATGTAATTCTCCCAGTGCTAAGTGGAAGAAGTGATCAGCGAGGAGCTTTCTTTGGGTACAGAATGTAAGAGAGAAACAGACACACGCATTCAAACTCTCAGCAGTTTCTTAAGGACAGTACTTCAAAATTTTGCAAATACCCATAGTAAATGAAATATAAAAACACTAATGAGGCTTTTAGGCTGTCAGTGTGATGCCACTGGCCAGCCCCTCCTGTCACCATGCCTTCCCAGCCATGATAGACGGCATCCACTCTGCAACTGTTCCTTCGTCAATTCAATGAAATATTGCAAGCATCTACTGTGTGCTCACTCCCTGACGTCACCAGGGATTCCAAAGTAAACAGGACAGGTTCTGACTGAAGGAGGGAATATTGTGAGCTAAACTCTACAGACCAGTAACCCCGAAAAATGTGAGACACACTGTGTAAGTAAGTCATTTATATAACTATCATGTGGTATCTGCTCAGAGGATGGAGAGCACATCCCTATGTTTGGTTCTTAGAAATATATATATTTATGTCTAAATGTTAGACATATGTGTGTATGAATATACATGCATATTTACATTTAAGGGAATGAGATGGTTCGGAGATTAAAAGCAATTGCTGTGTAAACTTGATGACCTGAGTTCAACTCTCAGAAAACTAATTCCCAAAACTTGTTCTCTGACATCTATTTGAGAACTGTGGTATGCCCCTGACGCCGAACCTTAATTATCCAATCTGTATTTATTAATAACCATAAATGCTTATAACAAATATAAACAATTTCCTAACTACTAGCCCTATGAATGACTATAACCCCTGTTACCTAACCACTAAACTTACTGATAACTAAAACTGCTATTTTCTTTTCTTTTCTTTCTTTTTTTTTTGTTTTTGTTTTGTTTTTCAAGACAAGGTTTCTCCATGTAGCCCTCTGTCCTGGACTCACTTTGTAGACCAGGCTGGCCTCAAACTCACAAAAATCCGCCTGCCTCTGCGTCCCAAGTGCTGGGATTAAAGGCGTGCGCCACCATCTCCCTAAAATCACTATTTTCATAACCTTTTAGAAGGATACAGTGTCTGGGGCAGGTGCTCAGTTGTCAGGAACACATCAGGAGTAGATCCTTTAAGGCACTTAGTCAACAGTCATTCTTTTTTTTTTTCTCACTGTTTAAAAAAAAAATGTTTATTTATTACTTCAAGTTACATCTCCATCATAGTGTCCTCTTCCCACCCTTCCTGGTTTCACCCTCTCACCCTCTCCTCCCTCTCCCACCCATCCCACTCCTCCAATGTGGAGTGTCCCTACATATCAGCCCCTCTTAGTTCAACAGTCATATGAGGGCTAAGAGCTTCCTCTTGCACTGAGGACCTACATGGTAGCACTCCTAGGCCAAATTGTCCCATAAATAGGTAACAAAGTCTATGTTCCTGGTCCTTTTGATGTGTTGGCTGTAGGATAGTTATTCTGTACTATATGGCTAAAATCAATTATAAGTGAGTAGATGCCATGTGCATCTTTTTGAGTCTGGGTTAGATCACTCAGGATGAGCTTCTCTAGTTCCATCCATTTGGCTGTAAATTAGATGATTTCCTTGTTTTTGAGAGCTGAATCGTATTCCATTGTGTAAATGTACCACAATATTTTTATCCATTTGTCAGTTAAGGGACATCTGAGTTGTTTCCAGTTTCTAGCTATTATAAATAAGGGTGCTATGAACATAGATGAGGATATGTCCTTGTGGACTGGTGACGAATCGTTTGGATGTATACCCAGGAGTAGTATGGCTGGGTCTTGAGGTAGGGCTATTCCAAGTTTTCTAAGATATCCCCAGACTGATTTCCACATAGGTTGTACAAGTTTGAATTCCCACCAGCAATGGAGGAGTGTTCCCCTTTCTCCACACTCTCGCCAGCATGTGCAGTCATTTGATCTTTTGATCTTAGCCATTCTGACAGGTGTGAAATGGAATCTCAGAGTCATCTTGAGTTGCATTTCTTTGATGATTGAAGATATTGAGCATTTCTTCAAATGTTTCACTGCCATTAGAGATTCCTCCTTTGTGAATTCTTGGTTTAGCTCTGTTTACTGTTTTTTTGATTAGATTATTTGGTTTCTTGGTGTTTAATTTCTTGAGTTCTTTATAAATTATGGATATTAGCCCTCTGTCAGAACTTGGGTTGTTAAAGATCTTTTTCCAATCTTTAGGTTGCCTCAACAGTCATTCTTTAGGACTATCTCAGACATAGGTCCTTTAGGGTAAATTGGCTACTGTGGCTTCATCTTGAATGAGGCTTGAGGCTTTCTTCTTTCTGGGAGACCTCAGCTGTCTGTATGCCAACTTACTCAGTTTGTATCAGCAACTCTGTTGCTCTGCCTCAGTCGTTGAAGCTGGCCACAGTTCCGTTAAGGCCACTGTTTCGACTGGTCGAACTCCTCTAAGCAAAAGCTGAGCCACAGGGTTTGTCCTTGGTCTTTTGCTGTTTTGCTGAGGCCTTCTCTGCTTACCAGCTTCCTTCTGCCTCAGGGAGACTTGGCCATCAGTCCACCAGCACTTTCTCCATCAGAGGACACAAACTGCTCGTCATTTCTAGTGTGAGAACTCTCTAGCATCAGAGCTCTCTGGCTGCATTTGGATGGCTGACTGGATAACTGGGGAAAAAATCAGAATTCTGAAAGGAAAAGGAATTTTTGGTGGGTGGCCAGAGTGTCAGCATTAGAAATTCATTCTTAGGAAGAAGGCGAGGTGGATTCTTGGAAGAAAATGTTTCCATATGGAAGCAATAACACTGACAAATTGGGAAAGAGTGCAAAACATCAATGAGTTTGGAGAAAACAGGAATTTTTCTTCTCTTCTTGGTGATTAGAAAGCAGATGTCAGCCCCAAGGATTAAAGAGATAACCCCTGATTTACACTTCAATTTCATTACCAGAAAACCATTCATTCTTCCAGTAACTAACAGCACTTTTTCTTGTGCTAATAACACATTGGCCACAAGATCACAGTATAGAGTGATGGGGCATGTAATCTAATTTGAACATCTTGAGCCTTATAGAAACAAACTGGCAAACACAGGCAAAGCTGTGACTGCCGTTCAAGATTAGTAAGCTGCCAAATGTTGAACTCCAAACATGTAGATGATAACAGTGAAGCAGGCACACAGCCATTGTTTTTGGACTTTTTGGTAGGATGAGATGGCTGCATAAGTAGTCTTTCTTCTTCTACTTTCAAGTCAAGAAATACCTGCTCATGTGATACTGAAAACAGTAATGTAGCTAGCTATGGGAGTGGTGTTGGGTTCTACCACATGTTCTTGAAACCAAACATTTACTCTGCATCATTTCATTAGAATATGCTCAGCCTCCCAAGCAGAAGTGTCGGTCTATAGCTTGGTCAAAATTTGGAAGATACAGTTTAATGAATCCTACATGGCTCATTTTTTTTTTTTTGAGCTGAGCACAATTGAGTCTTTTTCTTGATCCAGAACATGAAGGAACATTGCTAACAATTTTTGTTTCTTAAGTAAATAAATTCCTAGATTTGTGCATCAGAAGAGAGATGACTATAAGCATAAAGTCAAACTGTGCAGAGAGGAGTAAGGAAAAGCCTAAAGGAGTGACTAAAGCAATACTCCAACAATGGTCTTATCTAACCCTTTTCCAAATAACTGTCCTCAAAGAATAGTCTAGAAACAGACCATTGAGTTTAATTTTCAGTTTATATATAATGTCATATAAAAATGTTAAATCTTATTTTATTTTATAGATAAGTTATACTACAGAATGAAACAATAAATCTTTCTTCACCTCGAATTTGTTTAGGGTCACCTGACTGTCATTCCAATCTTTTGTAAATGCAGAAATGCTTTGAAACTATTTATTTCCTTAGCTCTGACAATTGCCTAAAATTTCCTCATATTACTGAGGAGAAGGAATTAGTAAAGATAGGGTAAATTATGATGTGATTAGAAATAAACTCTAAAATCTCAATGGTTTAACTTCATGAGTAAATACTTCTGGCACATGAAATCCAACATGTAGGAGATCAACTCATCAACACAGAAGGTGGAAGGTGAGGCCTCCAAAGCCATTGGGACACAAAGAAAAGATGGTAAAATTTACATGGAAGGATTCAATGCCTGTACTCAATGATTCCAACCTCGTCACATGACCCCATTTAACTACTAAAAAGGCTGGGAAACTCAAATGTAGAGAGTGCACAGCTCAGCCTCATTTGGCTTCAATGCTTGGATATCCCTTTGCTGAGTTCTGACCCATATACAGTCAACCTTCCTCCTTCTACCAAGAGAGCCAATCCCAACTCACTGCATTCAGCTTAAAGTCCATGTTTTCTAGGTGCTATGCTTTAGTTAGTCACTATTATCTCAATCACTGTTCTATTGCTGTGAAGAGACACCATGACCACAGCAACTCATATAAGAAAAAAAAACATTTAATTGGGGGATTGCTTACAGTTTTAGAGGGTTAGTCTATTTTCATCAAGGCAAGGAGAAAGGTAGCAGGCATGACAGACATGGTTCTGGAGAAGTCATTGAGAGCTGCCATCTGATCTTCAGGGTAGGGTGGTAGCTGGGCCTGGCATGGGCTTTTTGAATCCTCAAAGTGCACCCCAAATGACACACTTCCTCCAACAAGGCCACATCTCCTAATCCTTCTCAAATAGTGCCACTCCCTGAAGACTAAGCATTCAAATATATAAGCCTAGGAGGTCATTCTCATTCAAACCACTATAATTATCAAATCTGAATGTAGCTTCTGCTGGTCCAGAAACAAGTGCACTTTAAAAAGATGAACTATATGTCCATTCAATGCATAGTCACAGGAACAAGTGCGAGAAGAAAAGAATATGCAAAGCATTCACAGATTCAGATTCCAACCTGGCATATTTTGCAGATACCACCACCCTGGGCTAGGTAAGATCCTTGATTATTCTCAATCTCATCCTGTCAGAATGTCTTATCATCAGCTTCAGCCTTGTCTGAAGTGGCGTGAAGAATTAGCTCCTGCAGGCTGCTCAGTCGTCAGTGCCTGCCCCTGCTTAGGATGACCAGCAACCAAATGTGGTTGTGTCTCAAACTGTCTCCAGGTTCGCAGATGTAGAGGGGAGAGCCATCCCTTCAAACGGCCATAGACCGTTGATCATACATCTAAATGAATCATCTGGGTAGACTTCCCAGTTTACTCAATTTCTTTGCTTACTAGCCTCTACATCAGTTTCTTTTCAACTCCATCATGGCTGAGTTGATATTTGAAGTTTGGAAAGGAAGATCCCTTAATCCTCCCCATGCTCAGAGTCACTTTATCCATATTTTAATGAGTTTCAAAATTTAGTAGTTTATCGTCCTTGTGAGATGATCTTTTTAGCCCATGCTAACCTTGAACCCTGAGCACTACCTCTACCTCCTTAGCACTAGCATTATTGGCTACATATCTATATAGATAGCTATATCACTAGAGCTAGCTCAGACTCTTCAGAAAATCTACCCATTCCTTTTAGAGCAACAGACTTTTCAAATATTATAATGCCTCAAATTCTGAACTTGATCATTATTCATGAATTGTCAATTACTTTCTGAACTTACTCCTTCTATTTGTCTTGACAAATAGGACCCAACACAAACTAATATATATTACTACTAACCTTTTGTTTCATAGAGGCCCCAGCTCAGTAAGCATATGGACAATTTCACAGACTATAGAGGGTAGAAATTTTTCCAAATGTTTCACCTCTGCATGAAATAAACTAAGAAATTTACAGCCTCTAATACTAGTCTATTCATGTCATGAACCCCCTATGTCAGAAACATAAGATGAACATAGTTGTGTTTGTGAAATGTCAGAAATTTATTAAATAAAAGCATTTTGATTATTTTTATTACTGATAAAATACCAACACTAAGGCAGTTTATAGAAGGAAGGGTTTGTTTTTTCTTTCAGTTCCAGAGGAACACAGTCCTTCACCATTATGGTGGGGGAGTATGGCAGCAGGTAGGCAAGGTTCTGGAACAGCTGAGGCTCATATCTATAACTAAAAGCAGGGAACAGGAAATGGGATGTGTTTGAATGCTCAAAACCCACCCCCTGTGACATACTTCCTCCAACAAGGCTGCATCTCCTAAACATATCCAAATATCACCACCAACTGGGGTCCAAGTATTCAGACATGTGAGCTTGCAGGGGACATTATTCTTATTCAAACCACCACAAGCAGTAAATTCACACTCCATAGCAGGTTAATTGGCTGTAAGCTGCCAAGTAATCCTGGTTTCTCTTGATGGTGTCGCCACTGGCAGTCGTGTGTTCTTTTATTTCAATCATAATTACCAACAGTGACTCTCAGACCATACATTATGCTTCACAAGATAATTTATATATGTGTGCTTTTACAAATGACCTGGACAGTGATAAAGAGGCTGGAGAATTCAGAAAATCTGTCTTGAAGATGGAGTGCCCATGAAGACACACAACAAGTCTATGGGGGATAAGTTAAGAGGTGTCATGAACCTCAGGTATAAAGCTATCTGGCGTCTGTGTCACCAAGTACAGTCTGGACGGCAGGACATTCTGAGGGTTAAGTTTGAATTGAGCTGAATGTCATGAGAAACATCAATCAAACTGGATCCCAGGGATGAGAGTAGTAGTCCTTCTAAACAGCAATTTTCCTAAATAAATTCTTTATGATTAATTGAGTAACGAGCCAGCATGCCTGCCATATCTCAGTACTTGAGTTTCTCCTTCATTTATAGTCCCAAATTTGGGGATTATGTCTGGTTTGATAATAAGCTTGTGTGTCTGGTGTTTCTTTTATGATTTGATCTATACAGAAGTGTCATTGTTGACACAAGTACATTATTTATTAGTTTGTGCTCCTGGTAAGATTGTGGTTGATTACTTATGTAAACAAGATGTAGTCATTCTTGACAGGTACTCAAACTAGAGTAACTCGGGTCAAAACGGTTGCTTTACAAAATTGAATAATTCAAATTTGCACATGCACTGAAAGCTGCTGCTGCTATTCCATACAACACAGTGCAATTGAGAACAGACCTGACCTGCTTCTCTCACTTTACACCCTATTGGTAGCTCACTAATCCAATGTCTTATATTAGTCTCTGATTTTCAGGAATATAATCAAATCCCAAACAAAAAATGCTTCTCTAGAGCAGTCAAATTCCCAACCTACCACAACTTTAGTAAAGCTTATTTCCAACACATCCAGTATGGAATTTGTGACAGGTGGCATGTCTACCTGGTGATTCTGGTGTGTTGAATTTCTGGCTTCTAAGACTGCTGAAGTTGGGGAACACAAAGACTAGAGAATCACACTGGAAATTTTAGGGATAGTCAGAAAATGGCTTATTCAACTCATTCCTTCTTGGCTCTCCAACCTAACTGTATGAGAAGTTGGGAAACATTATAGAGCACAGAGATGTAGGGTTCGATACACACCTTCTGCCATATATATTCTAAGTATAACAAATCTAAGAATATTCACACAAAAAAATCTAACGTTTGGTGATTTACATTATCATTACATCTCCATTTTCTTAATTAGAACATGAGCTTAATTTATCATAATAGAAGATGGTGGGGCTTGCTATGGAGTGCTGTCAGCTGGCTTCTCAGGTGCAGTGATAAAACACTGGTCAAACAACTTGGGAAAGGAAATGGTTCATTTGGCTTACAGGTCAGGGTCCAACATCGAGAGAAGCCAACGCAGACAGAACTCAAGGCTGGAACCCGAAGACAAGAACTGAAGCAGTGGTAGTGGAGGAAGTCTGCTTATTCTGCTTATTGGCTTGTTCTCCAAGGCTTACTTGCTCAGCCTGCTTTCTTATACAACTCAGTACCACCTTCCCGACCGTGGCACCCCTTACAGTGGGCTAGGCTCTAACACATCAATCATTAATCCAAAATTTTTCCCATAGACATACCCACAGGCCAATCACGGGGAGGCTCTTCCTCAATTGAGATTCCCTCTTTCCAAATCACTCTAGTTTGTGTCAAGTTTAAAATAAACAGCAGAAACACTATCCACAGAGCTTAACAGCCATTGTGTGATTATCTAATGACCATCTCCACCCCCTTTACCTATGAGGGAACTTCAACGGTCAACAGGCCTGAGACTCTTGCAAGCAGTCTCAGCTACTCTGACAAAGGTGAAGATGGCCAGCACACATATGGCTTGGCTTGGTTTTAGATTATATATATATATATAAAGCATTTGGCATCCAAGTTTTAGATTATATATATATATTTTTATATATATATATGTATGTATATATATATATATATATATATGTATAAAGCATTTGGCATCCAAGCCAGGTACAATTCCAGGTGACTACTCTAGGCACTGATCAGTGGCCCTGCCAGTGTTTGGGAGTTTCAGACCTGCTTGCCTTCACTGGAAGATCAGAGGAACAACAAGATCTCAGAATCACACAGGTCAGTGAGAATTTTCTTCACCAGACTTCCCCAATATATCAGCAACCAGCACACATATCTGAGTGACCAGAGCCAAATCCTGTCACAGTGGATCTATCAGGAGCAGCGCTGATTGAAAATGTAGCCTGTGTCAGATTTCTCCCATGAAAGCTCCCAATAGCCAGCCACTGGATTGCTGACTCTGACCTCTGTTCTGGGTGAGGGGGAGCTCCAAGCCTGAACAACATATGGTCCCAGACGAGGGTTCAAATGGAGCTCAATGACTGAAGAACAAATCAGCAGCTGAGCTACTGAGCCCAAAACAGTAGTGTTGGTGAGGAGAGAACACAGGCTTCAGTGATATACATATGCACCCTCTGGCCCACAGCTGAACCTGCCTTTCTGAGGAGAACCACCAGCTCTCACAGCCAGACAGTATCTGTCACAGGGACCTACTCATCATCCACATGTAGGTGTTGGCTTCACAAAACCAGCCAGCCTGTGAAACAGAGGTCTTCTCAGTACACCAAGTTCAGTGGGTACAAGGAACAGCCAGACAACACCAGGATCAAAAAGATGGCTAAAGGCCAGCATAAGAACACTATCAAAAACAAACAAACAAACAAGGCAATACATCTCCAGCACCTAAATACAGTGGTAGAGAAAGCTCTGGAAATCCTAACACAACTGAAATGAAAAAAAAAAAAACAAAAAAACAAACAAACCTAAATCCAACACTTGTGAAAATAATACAGGTCATAAGGGAGGAAAACAAATGCTCAGAGAACATGAAAATACATCAAAACAGGTGATGGAAATCAATAAAGCCCTAAGAGAAATGCAAGACATAGTTAAATAAGAGAGAAAAAAGGGTAAACTGTTTCAAGACTTGAAAATGGAAGTTGAAGCAATAAAGAAAACATAAGATGAGACATCCATGGAACTGGAAAACCTAGAAAAAAGAAAAGGGACTACAGACACAAGCATCACCAACAGAATACAAGATATAGAAGAAAGAATCACAGGCACAGAAGATAAAATTGAATAAATTGATACATCTGTCAACGAAAATATAAAATAAAAAAAATGCTAACACAAAACCTTCAAAAAATCAAGGACATTATGAAAAGATGAAAACTAAGAATAATAGGAATAGAAGAAAGAGAAGACTCCCAGCTCTAAGGACCAGAAAACATCTTCAACAAAATCATAGAAGTTCCCAAACCTAAAGAAAGAGACACCTATAACCATATAAGAAACCTACAGAACTCCAAATCGATTAGACCAAAAAAGAAAATCCTTTGGTCACATAACAATCAAAACACTAAATGTACAGAACAAAAAAAGAATATTAAAAGCTGCAAGGAGAAAGGACCAAGTAGCATATAATGGTAGACCTATTAGAATCACACCTGACTTCTCATCAGAGACCCTAAAATCCAGAAGTGCCTGGACAGACATCTTGCAGACCCTAAAAGACCACAGATGCTAGCCAAGAAAGACTACTATTTCCAGAAAAATTGTCAATCAACATAGATGGATAAAACAAGATATTCCATGACAAAACTACATGTAAACAATATCTATGCAGAAATCCAGTTCTGCAGAAGATATTAGAAGGAAAATACAAACCCAAGGTTATCTCCACCCAAGAAAACACAGGTGCAAATAACCTGACTCTAGAAAAACCAAAAGAAGAGAAGCTCACTCAAACACTACTACCACCAACATCAAGATGGCAGGAGTTAAGAATTACTGATCATTAATCTCTGTCAACATCAATGGACTCAACTCCCCAATAAAAAGACACAGGCTAGCAGAATGGATTTGAACAGAGAATCCATCATTTTGTTGCTTACAAGAAACACACCTCAGCAAAAAAGATAGACATTATCTCAAAATAAAGGGCTGGGAGAGATATTCCAAGCAAATGGACCCAGGAAGCAAGCTGAAGTAGCCATTCTAGTATCCAATAAAATAGACTTCCAATTAAGGTTAATCAAAAGAGATGAGGAAGGACATTTCATTCTCATCAAAGGAAAAACTCCACCATGATTGTGGGGACCTGGGAAATGGAGGCTTATGAAAAATGCCTCATGGCTGGGAAAATGAAAGTAACTTGTGGGAGATATTTAAGATGGCACTGGCTGGAAGATGCTGGGGAGGAATTGAAGCCCAATCGTGGGTATAGCTGATTGGGTGAGCAAGACTTCCATACTGTGGCAATACATGATTATCATGTTACCAGGCTTATGTTATGTGATGTAATAGGATGACCTTTAATGTGAATGGCTCATGTAGCCTCATGCGAAAACACCCATTTGGTTGTGTATATAAGCTAGGGGACAAAATAGTAAAAACGGATAATGCTTAGACATTACCCCTGTTGTGTCTGTTGTCTATGGAGTGAAGGCTGGAGAGTTGAGCAGGCAGCACACTTACCTTTTCCTTGGGACCCCCTTATGTGGTGATCACTCTATAAGGGCCTCTGCCCAGCATAACTGGCGCCCAACGTTGGGCAGGAAGAGAGAATCTCATTTACATAAGGAACAGGAAGGAAGGTCCAGGGCCAATCGGACATCAAGGTGAGTGATCCCAGAAAGGAGGGGGGCAAGCAACTTCAAAAACTAAAGAGCCTGTGCTTGAAGCACTGAAATATATGCTTAAAAGCAGAGGTTTGGAACATTCCGAGATCTAAGCCACCAAGGTCTGGGTGTACTCTACAAACTTGTTTTGTTGGGTGACATGGGATCGAATTGCATGCCTTGCTGCACAGCAAGAGATTGAGCAGGGCGAAAATTTCCCTCTGGGATTTTCCCCAATACTATCGGCCCTTAAGGCCTGTTTTCAACAACAAAAAGATGAGGAAGACTCCTTGATTTCCAAACTGGCTTTCCAGCCAGAGTAGGACCAATTCACTGCCGAGAGGTCAACAGAAACCAAAAGACTCCACCTCTTGGCTGGAAAATTATCCTGGGGAGAATGAGAAAGAGGAACAAAAGAGAGAGGAAACTGAAGATAAAAGGGAACAGGCTCCCAGGCAAGAAAGGCTATACCTTACTACACCTGTCAACCCCACCCCCTTGGGAGGGGAAATTATTCCCCCCACCCAAGGGACCTCCAAGGTCCAAGCCTCAGACATTTCCAGTTAACCCCGACCCAAGAGGGGCTAGGCCTGCCATCTGATATCCATAGGAGGCAGGCAATTTAAAGGAACTTGGGAAGGCAATAGCAGAGGATAAGCCTGGTTCTCCTTGGGTGGAGACTGTCCTGCAGGAGTTGGCTCATCAGCCATGCACCCCACCTTTAAACTAGAGGTGGGGCAACCTCCAGCCCCATTATCCCAAGGAGGAAAATCAATCTCCCAAGGGCCAGTTAAATTATCTAAAGGGCCCTTCCCTGGTTGCAACTCCACACAGAGGCCCCTTAAGCATGTCCGTGAGGCACCCAGAGCTAATTGAACAATACCGATTGTCCTGGGGATAAGGTCCAAAATGGACATTACCATTGCAGGAGAGAGGTTCTGTTGCCTGATAGACACTGGTGCTGACCTGACTATGTTAAGAAAAGAGGAAGTCACTCACAGCTGAAAACTTGCCCCCGACCCTCAGTCTTAGGAGTAGGAGGGAACACCAAGACTGGCTGTAGGGGTTAGATAAATTAGATTTAGAAAATATATAGGAGTTTCTGATACTGTCTCTTAATTCAGGGCCTGAAGAGCATTATCAGCATGAAGTCAGCAAAAACAGGAAAGACTTAATAGACTGAAAAACAAGGTTGAAGTCAGGAAAAACAGGAAAGACTCAATAGACTTGAAGAAACAAAGTATCTGGCCTGACATTGTTTTCAGCTGCTAAGTGGGCAGAGCCCAAATTAAGCTGAAACAGAGCTCCTCCTATTTGAGGACAGTGCGTGGAGCCCAGAAGAGAAGAGGCCCCTAATGTTAGAGAGCTCCAAGAGTCCTGCTGAAAAAAGGGCTGGCCATTGATGGCCAGCTCTCTCCCTGAAGCAGAAAGAGGCCAGTGAGCAAAGAAAGCCTGAGCAAGACACCAAAAGGCCAAGGACTGGACCCTGTGGCTCAGCTTTTGCCTAGAGGGGTTTGATCTGTCCAAACAGTGGCCTAAAGGAAACGGTGCCTGGCTTTAAGGACTGAGGCAGAGCAGCTGAGTTCCTGATTCAAAAGAAGTAAGTTGGCCTGCAGACGGCTGGCGTCTCCCACAGAGAAGAAAGCATGAAGCCTTATTTAAGGTGAGACTGCAATAACCAACTACCCTGACGAACCTGCATCTGAGAGATCCAGAAAAAGGACTGCTAAGTGCGTTAAAGAATCTACAACAAAGACTATGTTCCTGACAACTGAGGACCTGCCCCGGAGACTGTATCATTCTAAAAGGTTATGAAAGTAGTTGTTATAATTATCAATAGGTTTAGTGGATAGGTTAAAGGGGTTGTAGGAATTTATAGGATTAATAGTTAAGAAATTGTTGGTGTTTGTTATAAGTGAATTTAGTAATAAATAAATAAATATAAATAATAATTTAAAACTGGCTTCTATGGAAAGACATGGATGGATCCAGGGGTAGGTTAGACCTTTGGTTGTTTCAGGGATCAACACAAACCTGTTAGGTCAGGATATCTTGGCCCAGGCAGATGCCTACATTACCACAGATCATAAATCCTTTTATGATAAAATTTTGGATGTGGAAGAATCACAACGGCCACTGAGGGAGCAACAGGCAATTTGGGAGAGGCCTCCCCAATTCTAAAGGCCACTGCTCCCTGGGTACCCCTTATTAAGTGGACCCCTGGACCCCCAATCTGGGTGGAGCAGTAGTCCCTCCCTTTGGTTAAGTTAAAGGCATTAAAAGAGCTTGAGGCTGAACAGTTAGGACTGGGGCATATTCAACTATCCATTTGTCCATGGAATGCTCCTGTATTTGTAATTAGGAAAAAGTCTGGTAAATGGAGAATGTTACAGGATCTTAGAAAGATTAATGATCAGGTGGTCATACAAGGTACACCCCTCTGGGGGCTCCCTTGGATACCTGCCATTCCAAAAGGCCTTCATTTACTGGTTATTGATATTAAGGACTGCTGCTTCTCCATTCCCTTACAACCTCAGGACTGTGAGAAATTCACCTTCTCTGTGCCTTCCCTCAATTTTAGGGGGCCTGATGAGTGGTATGAATGGAGGGTGCTTCCCCAGGGCATGGTCAATAGCCCAGTCTTTTGCCAAAATTATGTTCAGGCCCTCCTTCAAGAGCTAAAAGTTATTACATTATATGTTTATATGAATGATATCCTCCTTGGTTCCCCTTCCCTGGAAACCAAGGGGATGGCATAAAAGTTTTACAAAGATGTTTGACTAAGGGAGGCTTATATATTTCCTCTGATAAGGTTCAGACTCTCCCCCCTTTCAAATATTGTAGTCACAGTTGTCCCTAGAGGGTATGAGTCCTTTAAAGCCCCAGCTCCATATTTCGGACTCTTGCACCTTAACAGACCTCCAGAGGGTTTTGGGGAAGATCAATTGGCTCCAAGCCTGGATACCTGTGTCCACAGGACAACTGTTACTCCTCTTTGAGCTCCTAAGGGATAGACAACTCACAGGCTTCATAATTTGGGGCTCTGCCCACAAGACTGCCTTTCAAGTTGTTCAAAAGGCTCTTGACAAAGCTGAACTAGCTCAATATGAGCCTCATGAAGACCTTCAGCTATTGATCCTGCCCACTGTTGCTCTGCTTATGTCTGTGGTTGTTCAAAGGGGTCAGCCATTACAATGGGTTCATGCTGCTTTGGGAGGTATGCCCAGGGTCTATGCCTCATTGGACCAGGTGGCTTATTTAATAATAATGGCTAGGGACATCATGCTGTGCCATAATGGGTGCGACCCAGACAAAATTGCAGTTCCTTATTGATTGGCAGACTTTGAGTGGGGTTGAAGAAATAATGACAGGCTGGCCCTATCTCTTGAGGGATTTCTTGGAAAGCTAGACTGTCATTATGGGTCATATAAATGGGTTATTTCCTTTAAGAATCTGGATTGGAGGACTCCTCAATTATTCAAATTTAAACCAATTATGGGGGCCCTCAATGTGTTTATGGATGGGGTAAAGAGGGGGTAGCTGTGGTCATATTTCAGGATGGTGACTCAAAGATATATACACATCCCTGTGAGGTCTCAGCTCAAAGAACTGTTTGCAGTCATCCTAGCTTTGCCCAATGTCCCTCAATCTATGAACTTGTTCTCTGACAGCCAATATGTGGTAAATTTGCTTCTTGGACTGCCCCAATCCTATATAAAGTTGGAAATTAATCCCAACACCCCTTTAATGATTCAATCATGGACATTACTGCTTGACAGGATAAATATTATATATATACACACACACACACACACACACATCATCTCAGAGGCCACCAAGGACTACCTGGCCTGATATCCTTAGGAAATTGCCTTGCTGATGAAAAAGCTTCATCTGGGTCCAGGCTGCTAATCTATAGGAGGCACATAGTCTTCATGATCTAACCCACTTTAATTGGAGAGGACTTCACAAAAGATTTCCCCAGATCCCAAATGGAGATTTAAAAAACATTGTTCATACTTGTAAATCCTGCCTACCTTTTCTACAAGTCCCTCCTTTACAATGGATGGGAGTAAATCCCCGTGGCTTAAACCCTAATACACTATGGCAGACTGATGTGACACACTGTGCTCCCTTTGGAAAACTTAAACACATATTTGTCTCTGTTGATATTTTCTCTCACGCCTGTTGGGCCACTGCTCATATAGGCAAAAAGGCTAAACATGGACAAAGCCATTTTTTACAATGCTTTGCCACATTAGGCCTACCTCATCAAGTAAAAAGAGATAATGAACCATGCTTTATTACCAGGGCCCTTCAAAACTTCTTTCACCAATAGCAGATTAAACATACTACAGGAATTCCTCATAATCCTAGGGGACAGGCAATCCTTGATAGACATCACCAAAACCTAAAAACACAACTACAAAAACAAAAAGGGGGAATGAGTCCCCATCAACAGCTTGGGCTGGCATTGTTTAAGTTAAATATTCTAAATTTTTCAAAAAAATGAGACTCTTTCATGTTTCCAAAAACATTCGTCAATTCAAGGTCATAAAATAGAAATATGGGTAAAATGGAAAGATCCTCCCACAGGCTTGTGGAGGGGTTATAAGCTTGTGACCCGCTTATAACCATGGGACACAGATTTGGATGTATGCTCCCAAGAGGAGAACCAAGCCCTATATGGGTACCTGCAAGGAACCTTAAATTTCTTCCACAAGGTGGGAGGTCTCTTGCACCAGATGATGCCGCCACATCCGCTGAAACAAATGATCAATAAGGAGAGAAAGGCTCTCTGATGGCTTCAAAACACATGGCCAGATTAGGCCAAAGTTCCCACAAGATGAGAAACACATAATGGAAAAAGCTCCAGGACTGAAAAAGGAGCTCCTGAGAGGCTATTTTTCATCTTGTCTTCCAGGCCTGGTTTGCCTGTTGATTGGAGGGTTGAAGATCCCACAGGTGAGAGTGGAAGGAGTCAGAGACAGGAGGATCACGAGTTCGAGGCCAGCCTGGGCCTTCCCTGCCAGACAGATGTCCCCAACTCTGCCTCTGCCACAACCGTAGCTGCTACAACCCTGACAGGAACCACCACTATGGCTCAACCCCTCCAGATGGTCGTCCATGATGTCGTTGGGGTACAACAGCAGCAACTTACCCTGGTCGATCATCTTACCAGGGGAACAACAAGAGATCACCTTGATAATCCTCAATATAGAGTAAATCCTACTGCTATGATTGCTAATTTGTCTACATATATGAAAGGACCTTGAAATAAGTGTTTCCTTAATGATGTGGTAAAATTTAATGATGCTAGGGTTCTGATTATCCCTACTACCAACTTCTTTCAAGATGTCTAGAGTCAATTGACTTCATGTTTTTAATTGTCTAATCTGACATTGATGGGGTTAATTCTTGTTTATGCTTTAACGGTTTGGGGGTTATATCGGTACTGGAGGTACCGCCAACAAAATGTACAACTAAGTCACAAGCTGGTAATGCTTACTCAAGTGATTAAGGAGGTTTTCGCTAATAGGTCCCCCATAACCCTTGGATTAGCATGGCCCTTAACGAGGCCATGTGAGACCTTTCAGGGGTAATGAGCACTCATGAAGGATGATGAGCACAGCACCAGTCCATCCCTGTTCTCTCGTTTAACAGCTGATGAGCAATGGGCAAGAGGCTGGTCTCTCCCCACTTGAGAGTCTCTCCCCCTCCCTGTTATTTAAATAAATAAAGCAGGGGGAGATGTGGGGACCCGGGAAATGGAGGCTTATGAAAAATGCCTCATGGCTGGGAACATGAAAGTAACTTTTGGGAGATATTTAAGATGGCACCAGCTGGAAGATGCTGGAGAGGAGTTGAAGCCCAATCGTGGGGATAGCTGATTGGGTGAGCAAGACTTCCATACTCATGACAATACATGATTACCATGTTACCAGGCTTATGTTATGTGATGTAATAGGATGACCTTTAATGTGAATGGCCCATGTAGCCTCATGTGGGAACACCCATTTGGTTCTGTATATAAGCTAGGGGACAAAATAGTAAAAATGGATAATGCTTAGACATTATCCCTGTCGTGTCTGTTTGTCTTTGGAGTGAAGGCTGGAGAGTCAGTTGGGCAGCACATTACCTTTTCCCTGGGACCCCCTTATGTGGTGATCTCCCTATAAAGGCCCGAGGCACATGATGGCATATCAATACTGAACATTTATGCCCCAAATGCAAGGGCACCCACATTTGTGAAAGGAACACTACTGAAGCTCAAATCTTACATCAAACCCCACACATTAACAGTGGGAGACTTCAACACATTGTTCTCATCACTGAACAGATCACTGGCACAAAAACCATACAGAGAAATAATGAAACTAACAAATGCCATGAATCAAATGAACCTAACTGACATCTACAGAACATTTCACCCAAACACAAAGGAATATAATTTCTTCTCAGCACCTCATGCAACCTTCTCCAAAACTGACCATACAGTCGGTCACAAAGCAAGCCTCAAGAGATAGAGGAAAATTGAAATTACCCTTTGTAATTTATCAAATCACCAAGAAATAAAGCTAGACTTCAACAATAACTGAAACAACAAAAATCCTGCAAACTCATGGAAAATAAACAACTCTCTTCTCAATAACCTCTGGGTCAGGGAAGAAATAAAAAAAGAAATTAAAGTCTTCTTAGAATTCAATGAAAATGAACAGCAAGCCAGTAGCCAACATCAAATTAAATGGAGAGAAACTTAAAACTTTTCTGCTAAAATCAGGGACAAGGCAAGACTGTCCACTCTCTCTATATCTCGTCAACATAGAACTTGAGGTTTTAGCTAGAGCAATAAGACAACTAAAAGAGATCAAGGGGATACAAATTGGAAAGGAAGAAGTCAAAGTATCCTTATTTGCAGATGATATGATAGTATACATAAGTGGCCCCAAAAATTCCACCAGAGAACTCCTACAGCTGATAAACTCCTTCAGCAAGTTGGATAGATACAAAATTAATTCAAAAAAATCAGTAGTTCTTCTTTACACAAAAGATAACTGGGCTGAGAAAGATATTAAGGAAACACCACCCTTCACAATAGCCACAAATAATATTAAATACCTGGGGGTAACTCTAACCAAGCAAGTGAAATACCTGTGAAGCAAGAACTTCAAGTCCCTGAAGAAAGAAATTAAAGAAGATATCAGAAGATGGAAAGATCTCCCTTGCTCATGATTAGGATCAACATAATAAAAATGGCCATCCTACCAAAATCAATATACAGATGCAATGTGATTCTTATCAAAATATCAACACAATTCTTTACAGACCTTGAAAGAACATTTCTCAATTTCATATGGAGAAACAAAAAAACCCAGAATACCTAAATCAATCCTGTATAATAAAATAACATTTGGAGATATCACCATCCCTGATTTCAAGCTGTACTACAGAGAAATAGTAGTAAAAACAGCATGGTACTGGCATAGAAACAGACTGGTTGATCAATGGAATGGAATAGAAGACCCAGAAATAAATCCATACACCTACGGTCATTTAATTTTTGACAAAGAAGCTAAAACCATACAATGGATAAAAAAAGAATCTTCAACAAATGGTGCTGTTCTAATTGGATGCCAACATGTAGAAGAATGCTACTCCTTGGCATATATCCAAAAGATACTCACCAAACCACAAGGACATTGCCTCAACAAGGTTCATAGCAGCTTTATTCCTAATAGCCAGAAACTGGAAATAACCCAGATGTCCTTGAACTGAAGAATGGATTACAAAAAAAACAAAAAAAAAAAAAAACAGAAAAACAACTGTGGTACATTTATACAATGGAATACTACTCAGCCATCAGAAATAAGGAAATTATGCAATTTGGAAACAGATGGATGGATCTAGAAAAGCTCATCCATCCTAAGTGAACTAACTCAGTCCCAGAAAGATACACATGGTATGTACTCTAAGTGGATATTAACCATATAGCACAGGAAAACCATCCTACAACTCACAGATCCAAACAGACAAGAACCTAGCATAACTATCCAAAGAATAACTCCACTCAACAATGAGTTATAGACTCTATTACTTGTTAGTGGAACACCTTACCCTAACTGAGCAGCTATATCAAACCCCAGTACAAGCCTTCATTTGACTGATGAACTGGGAGGGGGGGTTGATATGTGGGCATTCCCCTCATCCAAGGAGGAGAGTAGGGAGACAGGGAAAAGGGAGAAGGGTGGGGGACTTAGATTGAGATGCAATTTGAAAAAAATAAATTAATTAATAAAAATTATTTTTAAAATTCTCACTGTATTTTAAAAAAATCCAAAATTAGAACTCACAGAGGATTAATGAAAAATGTAATTTTGTATAGGAAAACCTATATAGATATATGTTCTAGAAACTTGAGGGGTAAAATGACATTGTCTTTAGAAAAAAATTGGTGTTGAAATGTACTTGACCTTGAAGTATTCAAGGTTATAATTTATTATTTACTACCTAACTCACCTTAAATATTTAAAAATTCCATCCTAAATGCAGTTTATATATTATCACTGTCTTTTTGAATTGGAGTCTTCCTCATTTTTTGAATGTTATTGGTTTTTTGTGTATTTTTCCACAGAATCTTTGTTCAAATAAGGGCCCCAGAAATATGATGAAGGAGTGGGGAACTGAGGCAAAGGGGGAAAGAGATGAAATGAATGGTGGCTTAATAACTAGTTTATCACTGTGGGCAGCTGGAAGTTGCCTGGCAACTTCTAGAACACTGCGATGGGGACCTTTTATAACTGTTCCATGAGGGCTCGAAAAACTTGAGTATCTATACAGAAACATCTGTCTCCGAATGGCCAAGATTCTTTCATGTTCTTCTTCCTCCAACCCTTTTGTTTGACTTCATACACAGAAAAGCATATCAGAAACCAGACAAAGTAAGATGCCATGAGAATACCTGGAAACTATCTAAAGGGGATAGGTGGGGGTGGGGTTGGGGACGGGGTGGAGGGAGATAGGGGTGTGGTCAACAGTGTAGTTCCAGTGTTGAAAACAATTCCCTTTGGAATCCCTGGATCCCTGGGGCCCTGTACCCATCCTTCTTTAAAATCACCTCCTTTTTGTAATACCGCCAGCTCTTGAAGATTAATACATTTGCAAATTTTGGTTTCTCACAAAGAGGGAAAAGGCCGTTTGCTGGGATCTTCTCTTATTTCTTGTTTCGTATCTCTGTGTTATCATACATTTCCTTCTTGAGACATATATAGATACACTTATATCATTCATGGTGATGGTGGTAGTGCTGAGGATTGAGACTAGAGCCTTTAGTCCACCTTTCACACTTTATTTTGGGACAGGGTCCCGCTAAGTTGCCCAGACTGACGCTGAACCCACTCTGAAGCTTGGATTGACCTTAAACTTGCGATTCTTTTACGTCAGCTCCCAAAGATCTGGAGTCCAAGCCTGGAATATCAGCCCCAGCTTGGGCTACATTTTTAAAACAGAAAAATTCTCCTTTTTTTTTTTTTTGGAAGGAGAGTATGAAAGGCTCAGCGTGCCTTAAGAAATAAATGCAAGGGACTTTTCCCTGAGGCCGAACAGGTGGCTCCACTCACGGGGGAGGCAAGGCTGAAAGCAGGACAGCAATCTAAGCCAGATAAACAGAACGAGAGTGGGGAGGACTGCTGAGGCACAAATGCTCCTGGGGAGGAAACAACCCTCTCCACAGAGGAAGCATCAAGAGTCAAAGGTCCGCAGGGCCAGGGTGAGCAAGATTTGCTTAATGTAAGTGAGAGGATGTCCTCGCATAGAGCAGTCCTCTTCAGTTTCATATGAGAGTCAGCAGCGTTATGAAATCAGAATGTGGCCTGGGGTTGAAAGTCTGAAGTACAGAAGACAGTTGAGTGCGAAGCTTTTATAAATTAATTCTCTTCATCCTTCAATCTCAACTGTTCCCTCCCCTTTGTTATCTTTATTATATCATTGACTCATTTTTGTTTGCTTTGTTGTTTTTGGCTTGAAATATATCTCCCTGGGTTAGAGTTCCTTTTTCTATTCTGAATTGAAAAGTTAAAATCTCCATAACTCAAACAACAACATTTTGGCAGAAAGTTAGCAGAAGCATATGGGCCTCGGCATTCTGATGCCCAGACTGGCTTCTGCCAAAACATTTCTTTGCTGTCATATAGATAGCAGCAATGTTTGGGGGCTGTTGGGAATCAAACACAGCTCAGGCTAGGCAGGGCTGCTTGCCTAACAGCCCTGTGTTACTGAGGGACCTCCCACCCCTGGGCCTGAGAATTTCCAGGAGTGGCAGGCCAGTCAGGCAGCATCTGCTTTACGCTGCATATGTCCCAGGCAACGTGTCCCTTCAACTCCAGGGAACCCACAGACGGTGACCGGATGGCTAGCGACAGGAACGAGGAAGCACTGGTCAGAATCCAAACTGGAAGTCATTCTCTTCTTCAAAAGAGGGTATGTTGGGAGGCTGGAGAGATGGCCCAGTGGTTAAGAGCTCATCTTGGCTCTTGCTGAGTTCAGTTGTTCAGTTACCAGCAACTCTAGTTCCATGGGAACCAACATCCTCTTCTGGAGTCCATGGGCTCCTGCACTCCCATGTGCATATACTCTTCTACACACACACACACACACACACACACGCACGCACGCACGCACGCACGCACGCACGCACGCACGCACGCACATGCACT
Source organism: Lophiomys imhausi (assembly GCA_907164525.1). NCBI lineage: Eukaryota > Metazoa > Chordata > Mammalia > Rodentia > Muridae > Lophiomys > Lophiomys imhausi. The sequence goes on along the minus strand of CAJQZJ010014103.1, from coordinate 8,095,590 downwards.
TAATGTCAGGGGGTTATTTGCACAAGTACTAGAAGAGCTCAAAATGAAATAGGAGGCAAAAAGATAACTCAGGGCTTAGCTAGGTCAGAAATCACCTGGAGCCTTAGATGGAAGGGAAAGGAGAAGAGAAAGGGTGCGCTGAAGGTTGAAACATGATGGGTTTTTCCACAGGGATCTGGAGCTGGAGAACAGATGTGGAGCCTGCCAGAGATACTTCCGGGTCAGCCACGGAAGGGGAAGATTTGTACTGACTTCTTTTCCTCACATCTTCCTGCGTCTCTCACCAAATGAACAAGAGAGCAGACAGACAAGGGAGCCAGGATGTCAGACTGCTGAGTAGAGCCGAACAGGAATGCACTGGGATAAGTCTAAAGCAAATAAGCATTCATGGGGTGGCAAGACTCAGCAGCAAGGATTCACAAGCCGCAATCCTGCCTTCAAAGGTAGGCACATTCGAGTCCCCACCAAATTTCCTTGAGCTAATTAAGTGCTAAAGAGTTGGCACGTGAGAGGAACGGACTGAACTGATAATGTGCTGGGTTCTTCATTCCATCTGATAGTTCATAATGACCCCACTAAGCCTGTGAGAAACCTGGGGCATGAAGGTGTAAGGTTTTTGGGTTTGTTTTTTCACCTAGTAATGGTGGAATCATTAAAACAGCCTGATTCAGCCATGAGCAATTTTGGAACCACTGGCTGTGTACCACTGGCCCCAGTCCCAGGCCCTGGAGCCCTCCATACCCCTCTGATCTGCTGCCTTCATTCACAGGGAGCCTGATTTTCCTCACCTTCCCTCGGCAGAGGGCTCTGTGCTTCTCACTACAAATTAGAAGTTCTGTGCACACTCTCCTTTCAAAAGCTATTTCTAGGAATAGCCAAGGCTGGAATTGTGGTTTTTTGGTTCCTTTGTTTCTGAGCTGCTGTTTTCTATACTAGGGTTTCATTCTTGGCTTTTTCCTTCCTTAGAGAAAGGCACAAGGTACATGTCTGGGCAGAGGCAGAGAGGATGTTCAGGTTTTCCATTTGTTAGTTTGAAAGCTACTTTGCTTTCTTTTTTATTTATGCCAAGGATTTCTACCAGATAGTCTTCTCAGTTATAATCTTAAATGATACATCAATAACCACCCAGCTATTCAAAACCCTTAGGGTAATGATGATAATGATGGGTGATTTTTATTTCCAGGCAGCTGAGACTTCAAAAGTCAATTATAATTAAGATGGCAAATAGGGCCAGGATGTGGCAGAGCATATAGCTCCATGGACAGAAGCTGTCTACCATTTTTAGCACGCAGCCAGAGAGATTCCACTCTGAGATAAACCGGATCTGAAGGTCATGGGGGAAGGAGTGGGTCCACAAAGAGAGCCAATCTGCAGTCCAATGCCCACATCCTTAAAGACAGGAAGTGGGATGACAAGGAGCAGGGTTACCATGGAACATCGTATGTAGAAATAACAGGATGACTGTTTAAACATGATGAAATCAAGCCATGAAGCACTGAGGAGGAGTTGGAATGCCATGTTAAGGCAGAAATAAGTAGGAGGCCAACAGAAGAACAGCCAGCAACACCCCTCAGAGCTCAGCAGTCAAGACAGGTCTTCATTCACTCATCTGTTAAACAGGCAATGACTAAAGCAGACAGGCGGGAGGAGCTAAAGCCAACTTGTGCTTGTCACTGCCAGCTACCCTGTAACTAGGAAGGACAACCATAAACACCCAACTAAAGCAAAGCATGATAAAGAACACAGAAGGGGTTTATGGGGTATAAGGAGAACCACCTCACTTCCTCCAAAAGCACACAAGAAGGTTCTTAGGTGGAAGGCATGGGGCTCTTTCTGTAAATGCAAATGAGTCATGAGAAATAACATCAGAGATGAACTGGGGTCTACCTCCTGAAAAGGTTCGACACCACATTAAAAGATGCACTTTCTTTTCCCCAGTGCCAATAGGATGCCCGTTAGGGTTTTAAATAAAAGAGGCAGATGAACAAATGTGGATTTAAAGAAGTCTTCCTATGACAGATGATGCATGGGAGAAAAATGTGCTGGAGGCATGAGAGAAGTTATGAGATTCTTCCCACTCTAACGAACAAGCGAAAAATGGGAGCTATCTGAAAAAAAAAATGGATAAAAGGAACGTTAGAATTAAGACAGACTATATGGTGAAGGCTGAGAGACCCTCAGAGTCCTGTTGTTCTGGAAATAAGAAAGCATAGCATGTAGAGCCGGTCTTGGGCCGTTGGGTTGGAGCTGAAGCAAATCTCAGGTGGAAATGGTGCTGTGCCCTTAAGTAAATATTAGGGCAATCATCATCATCTGTTAGCGCCAAGGGATGACATAGAAATATCACAACCCAAGGAAGACAATGGTGATAAGAAGACTAAGGTTGAAAATCTGGAGAATTCCAATAAACAAAGATGAGAGAACTGTAAGGGAAGCCAGAGAGAAAAGAGGAAAAGCCAGTGTCTGGGAGTCAGGGCAGAGGATTGGCAGGGCTTCATTTCACATTATAAAAATGTTGCTGGTGAAATAAGAGTTAAAGTACTCCATTGATTCTGGTAACTAGGGGGTCACCGGTGATTTTTTTTTTCCTAATTTACTCTGCATTAGTGGGAATTGAGCTGAGTGACCTTGAACAAGTAATTTAATAACAATCACTACTTCACAGAGCTGTTATGAAAGGTCTGTGGTCTCTGCCCATCAGACAGGCCCTCTCTGGAATTTACTTCTGGATGTTTTGGTGTGTTAGCCTGCTTTCAAAATACATGACCTTGGAGAAAAGATCATCCTTTCAACAGATGGTGCTGGAATAACTAACCACCACTTTCTTTTACAAAAAGGATGGGCCTGGAGCTCAGTGGTATATTATATTAATTATAATATATTAAGCTCTTATTAAATTGACATATTATAGGATATATATATATGCTATATCTTACATCCTTCACAAGAATTAACTCACAGACCAAAATGTAAAAGACAAAACTCTAAAATCTCAGAAGAAAACATATAAGACAACCTAGATAACTAGATTATTGGGTTGATTTTTTATTTTAAATTTTTAATTACATGCATGCAGACATATACACATACTGTGTGTGTGTATGTGTGTGAATACACATGTGTGTATTGTTGTTCAGAGAAAAACTTATGGGAATCAATTCTTTCCTTCTCCTGTGCAGGTTTTGGGATTTGAAATCAGGTAGTCAGTCTTTGTGACAGACACTGTTAGCCACTGAGCCACAGTGCTAGCCAGGAGTTGTCTTTTTAAACATGTCATTGTAGAAATAATTCATGAAACAACTAACAATCTGAGTTTTGTTAAAACTAAAAGCTTTCAATCCACAGAAATCCTATAAAGGGAATGAAAAGACAAGTCACAAACTCAGATAAAAATATTTTCAAAAGATATGCATAGGATACTTTTTCTGGGTTTCTTTAAAAAGTAATAGTGCCATTGACAAGGGTTCAGTTCACATCCATGGTCCAATCACCTTCCAAAGGTCCCGCCTCCAATGCCATCACAATGGGAAGTGGCTTCAACATTTAATCTGTGGCAGTAACAAAATGAACAACTTGAATTAAAGTGCACACTAGAACTGAAGAGACACCTCAGCAAGGCAGACACACACATGGTGAATATGTAAACAATGATCAACAGCTTATACCACCAAAAATTTCAACTAATATAATGAGATAGCACCACACAGCTGCAAAAACCCTCAAGTGTGGGAGAGGACGCGGAGCAACAGGAATGCTCTTCCCTTGCTATGTGAGCGCAGGTCGAAAGAGAGTTTGGTAGTTTCTCACAGAACTTAACACAACTTTAATGTACCCAGCAATCTTGATCCTTGGCTGAAGCAGCCCCCTAGATTCCAGCCTGAAAGGTTTGGAAACTTATGTCTGTATGAAACTAGTGCATCAATGCTGATGTAAGATTTGCTTATTGTTGCCGTAACTAGGAACAACCAAGACAGCCATTTATATGGCCATGTGTAAATAAACCGTGGTATGTCCAAACAACAGATTTTTATGTGATGCCCAAATAAATGAGATATCAAGTCATAAAACAACAGAGAGGAGATGCAAATGCATATTACTAAGGGAACAAAGTCAGTCTGACAGGAAACCAAGAATCAATACCAAAGTGAACTGTGGAATTTGGTGGACAACCATGCTTCAGTATAGGTGTGTGAGCTCTGAAGAATGTGCCCCTGTTAGTCAGTTTTCTGTCATTGTGATAAAATACCTGAGAAAATCCACTTACAATAAAATCAACTTGAATAAAAAAATCACCAAGATTTACCTTGTTTCAGGTTTTCAGAAGCTCTGGCTTCTAGATGCTTGGGTGTGGTGAGATAGTGCATTGTGACAGGGAACACAGGAAGGCTGAGAAACAGGAAGAGAGGGGAGAGGGTCAGAGTCCAAAAGTTCCCTCCAAGGGCACATGCTAATGACTTGCTTTCTCCAGGCCACACTTCCTTAGAGTTCCACAAGTTCCCAGTGGTACAACAGGCTGGAGACCAAGTCTTCTACATAGGGGCTTTGAGGGACATTTACGATCAGACCCTAACCATGCCCTTTGGTATAGATGTGGATAGTGGAGGAGGCTGTGTTCGTAAGTTGGCTATTCAGAAACTCAGAGTAAATGGAAACTCCTTGAACCTTCTGTCCAATTTCACTGGGGCCTTAAAAACATCTCTAAAAATAAATCTATTAAAGTATGACTTTGAAGTTAATTTTTTACTTTCACCCTGATAAAAAATATACTGTAAAGGTCTCCTCCACACTAACTAGAGGTAGAAACCTACACAGCATACGTCCCATTTGGAACTATTGCTCTAAGCAATTTGCTAAATGATTCAGAGTTGATAGTTTTGAACGGGCCTTGCACTTTCCCCTAGTAAGTTAGGGAATGCAATCCCTTTATGGGTTGATAAATCTAATAAAACTTGGAGCAGAGCAATGGATTTCACTGCTTCTGCTTTCATTCACCATTGTACTTAAGATCCTAGCCAGTGCTATACAATCAACAGAACATATCTGGATGTAGATCAGAAAGATGTAGAACTCTCCTTGTTTGCATATGATATAACTGTGTACATAGTCAAGAGGAACCCATAGTCTATCAAAATAGTCTATTCAAATCACCAAATTTACCTACAGATTGATATAATCTATATCAAAATCCCAGCAAGATTTACTCATGCAAATTGACATGATTTTAGATTTTATATGGAAATGTAGAGGACTTAGAATACATAAGACAATCTTAAAGATGAAGATATTGGTATTTGCACTGCCAATTTTTAGGAGTTTGAACCCAAAACAATAGAATTCAGACAGTGTGGTGTCTAGGATATGAGATACAATGAAAATTTTAGAATAGACCTTCTCTTAATTTTCAACAAAGGCCCAAAGCATTTCCTTGAAGAAAGAAAGGTCTTTACCATAAACAATGCTGAAGCAACACAGTTTGCTCTATAGGGCAAAGTAAACCTTGACCACTAACTCATACATATAAATTAACTTGGGCTGGATCATGGGCATACACAGAAGGATATAATCTCTCATAAAGTTTCTAGAAAAAAGTTCCAGTGACCTTGAGATGAAGAATGATTTCATGGGGAGAATGCAAAAGGCATTAACCACAAGAAAAAGTTATAGTTGGACTTCATCAAAATTTAAAACTTCTCATCAAAAAGACATGTTTAAGAAAGTAAAAATAGAAGCTGTAGGCTAAGAGATAATATTTGCAATACATATATCTGACAAAGAGTTAATATCATGAGTATATAATGAACGACAAACCAATAAGGAGAGAACAAAAATCATAATAAGACAATAGACAAGCTTTTTTATAGGCATTTCACAAGATAAGATATCCATGTAGTCAATGATATATGAAAAGGCACCCAGAAGCAGCGGTAATTGTTAGGAAACTGAAAAATAAACCCACAATGAGAAACTGTTGCTTATGCACAAAAATCACTAGCATGCTCAAGACGAGGAAGAAGCCAAGCACTGACCCAGAGTCTGTGCATCTGAAGGATGTGTGAACTGTGTGGTTGGCAGAGGTAAAAATAACTGCTTGGGAAAACTCTTTGGTAGTTCCTTGCAAAGGTGAAGATATGCTTTTCCCATGACTAGAGATACTTTAATACCTAAAAAATACATATGAGGGCATACATGTGCACAAAGAGATTTGCTCAAGGATGTCCACAAAACTTTCATTCACAGTCTCTCCAAAGTCAAAACAGCCTACACATTCTTTAGTAGGAGCTCTTGTAAACACATTTTGGTGTACCCGTTCATTGGGATGTCATGCCTGAAAAAAAAGAGATCAGATTACTAAAAACTAATCTAGATGAATCTTAAAACATCATAATGAGGAAAATAAGATTAAAAAGTTGCAAGTACTATTCTTCCATTTAAATTAAAAAAATAGACAAGTTGATAAGTAGTGATGGAATTCATATGATTGGCACCTGCAGGGAAGTTATTGACTGGGAGGAGCATGAGGAAAATGTCTGCTCTCCATCTGCATCATGATATTTAGAATTTCCTGTCTCTGTCTTATGTATATATGCATATATATACATATATATATATGCATCTGTGTGTCTACTGGATAATGTGTACATGTATTGGCCAATTACTTACTACTTATCCCATAAATATTTACATTTCCCATTTTATGCATCAAAATTAAAATAATTTCAATTAGATATACACCATCAATTATACACTTAAGATTTATATTTTTAATGTATGCAAAATTGAACAAATAAAGAATTCTAAGAGACCTATTTACTTCTTGGAAATAGAATGCTCAAGGTGAAACAACTGTTGTTTATACTGGTGGGGGGGGGCCATGTCCTGGCATGCCCCAGACAACAGCATTCATGAAAGCCCTGCCCATGAGGAAAGATCTTGGGTTTTCATTAAGACTTCTTTCTCACTCTGCTGTGCTTGTGTGTTTCAGGACATTTGGAGCACTTGTTATTTCTTGCTCATGATGTCCTCTTACCATGATAATGATCATCTGTTTGTTCAATGTGATGTTCTTTATAGCACAGGGAATAGTATAGCCCTGGCACACCGCTGTGAGTGGATGAATTCTGCTGTCATTCCTTTCTATCCTCCCTCATGATAGGGACAGTAAAGAATGTATCTACCAGGTCACTTGAGTTCTGAGCACCAGAGATTGTTTACATCTGTTTTGGCAAAGACACCTTACACATCTGGGACAGGAGGAGAACCTGGAAATTCAGCTCACTAAAGTTTATGTTAGCTTATGACCCTTTGAACCACCTTCAAAGCCAGCAGCATCATATCCTCAAATCTCTCTTGGGAACTTCCATTCTACATTCCTCTTCCATATGTCGGAACCTTTGTGTTGCCACTGAGCCAACTAAATAATGCAGAATAATCTCTTTAAATTAAGGACCATGGATTAGTTGTATCTGCGATTTCAATTTCCTGTTGTAAAGTAACATTCTAGGAAGTAATGCCCATTCTAAGAGGAAGCACAGAATCATTTTGAGGTGCTCTTACTCTGCCAACCACACTTCTGTTAACTTATTGTAACATTGCAACTCCAGAAAATCAGTTCACGAGTAAGTGTTCTGCTAACTTCATGTAAAGCCATCCCTTATACATTTATGTTCAGGGAAAAAAAATCATCAATGGGTTGGGGATAGAGATCCATTATATTCATTAAGATGGCCTAGGATGAGACCCCCTTTATCACATTTGCATGGGGATTTTGATTCTCTTTGTTTACCAGCATCACCTGTAATCCAGTACTCAGTGGCCTTTGAAAGGTTCACTTTCTCACCAATAGTATAGTAATCTAGTAAGTGACCTTTATCCTTTAGGAATGAGCTGGGAAAATGCTGGCTATTCACGTCTGTAGGCTCATAGTATAGTTCTTTAAAGGCAAACAGCCTTCTCTTCAACTGATGGACTCTGAATCTGAAAACAGTAAGAGATCATGGTTTTCAGATACGGCATTAGGCCCCAACATTTTACCTAACTCTACTTGGTTCTCTTTAGTTGTGTAGGTAAAACATCACCATCATCAGCTGCTCTAAATTCTTACTGCAAGAATACCATAGCAATGCCATGGTCTTTTAGGTGTCTTTACATATTTCTGTTGGTCAAGGGTTTCTTATTGCCATCTCAGCTATGCTGACCACTGTAGAAATTATATTTACCTTGCTTCTGATGGGTAAGTGCTACCACCTGGCTGCTTGCATGCCAGAAGCTTTTCATGCCATTGATACTAAGGAGCCAAGATCTATAATAACCTCCCATTATACTTCCTGGCCCACAAATGACGACAACCATTAAGTTCTCCTCATTCTTACCATGTTAGTGAAGGGATGCCCTCTGGGTCCTTATAGGGAACAGAGTTGAATTTTTAAATATAATGTAATAAATCCATTTAAACATCTCATATCATTTTGGCACTTTTCTTAATACTCTGATAAGAAGAGTTCTGGCTTCTACAGTTCATTTACTGTATGTAGGCTTCCAGAAAATGGTAGGCTTGAGAGTTAAGGAGTCATCCCTACAGCATATTAGGCTTAGCTCCAGAAATCCTTGCCAGGATTTTGTACCTTGCAGACACTCATATCTATACTCTTCAGTATCTAACCTTATAATCAACTTTCACAACAGTCTGTAGTTACCTTCCCAGGCATGTTGTCCTCAAACATGTTGGGTTATACTTAAAAACAAACGCTTCATGAATAGTCACGAACAGTTTTCATAAGACAGTGGTAGAGCTGAGTAGTAGCAATAGGAAACATTTACTGCTTTGACTGTGAAGTATTCACTATGACTGTTTCAAAAGGAGTTTGCTAATACCAGACAACATCTGCTATAGCATGGAGAAAACAAAACAAAACAAACCACGAATCCTTTATAGTACTCTAATAAAGGAGGATAAAACAATAAAAGTTAGGTCAAAATAACACACATAGCCTCCCTTTTGGTCACCATGGAAGGTACCTTGTTTGTAATACCTCATTCTCACAGTTGACAATGCTATGGGAAATATTTAATGCCACTTTCCTATAATGATGTACTGAAGGGTAAGCAATTAATTCAATTGGTGAAAGGGAGGTCTTCCTTAAAGAAAAATGATCATTTTCAGAGTAAAAAAATAGAATAAACAGAACAATGGAGAGGAAATTTCAATGGTGAATTTTAATTGAATGCTGTATGAATTTTGCCATATTTTTCTATCTTGTTTTTATTTTTAAAAATTTTATAGAGTCCTTTTTCTTTTCTGTCCCATTTAGCATTGGGTTAAATGCACAATCTTATAATTCTGATTATCTATTATTAAGATAAACAAAACATTCCATGATACAATTGAATTGCAAGTGACAGCATGTTCCCCCCTAGGTTGGAGCTTCCCAATCATAGTTTCAGTTCCTGATTGGGTCTTATTATCTCCCTAGAATTTTCCTAATGAGTTGATGCATGGATATATTATCTGGACTTCTTTTGAGTCCTTGTGTCTGTGCATTCCTCAGGGTTGTTGTGGGGATTTTAAAAACAAGGTGTACCTGTTTCCTGTGGCATACAGGAAAGGCCTCAAGTGAAGACAGTGTTTTCCATTTTTTTAAAAAATATATTATTTTCAGATTTGATACAGACAGAGATGTGCTAAGATGAGGTTTATGTGAAATATCCTTTAGTACCAGCCACTCACAGCCAGAGAAGCTGAAATAGGAGACCCAACAGCTACTCAGAGGACAAAGAGGATTCCTTTCTTTTAGACTTTAGAGGGGAGGGGTCTCTGAGTTTAGCAACTTAGTGAAGGTACTAGGCAGGGTATAATAACTCAGGTTGCCTTGGGCTTGGGAAGGGAGAGAAGCTGCAGAGAGGGTGGGACTAGTCCTTTCTAGAAAGACAGTATATTTGACCTAACTGATTTGCTCCTGTGCTCTTCTGGCCTTTCCAAACCTAATCAAGAGAAGATTTGTTCCATTGCCTTGGAGCGTGAATCCAGAACACTGGGAATGCAGAACTCTAAGTTAAGTCAAAATTTAAAGCAGGTAGCTGTGAAAATGTGTAGTAGGAAACAAGGTCCTGGGGACCAGTTGCCTAAACATCGCCAGATGAGATAGCATGGGAATGAAGTTCCATCTTACGTTTGTTCGTGGATATGAACTTTCTTCCTAGTGCCTTCCTTTACCAATCTCCTCTCATTCTCACACACCTTTAAGAGAAGAGACTCAATAAGCATCAAACATGGATCCCACCTCTCTAGCAACTCAAAGCTTGCAGCGCTGGAACTGAACTCCGATCTACTGAAGACTCCACAGCCCAAGTGAGTCGTGGCTGCCTCGATGTCAACACCAAAGAATGAGAGAGTGGCAGAGTAAGGACTTCCCAAAGTGCTAGGTGTAGGGATGCTTTTCTCCTTCACGAGGTGGCCTTTACCATGTCTTAGGGTGTTGATATTTGTGCACGTCATGTTTACTTTGAAGCAAGGACAATCCTTTTAGGACTTGGAATGGCTCAATGTTCAATTCCTAAATAATTCTCACTACAGGACTCATAAAATAGTCAAGCCCAAGTTTGTTTATTATTTACTTATTTATGTGTGTGTGTTTGTATGTGTGTGTGTGTTCACATGTGTGCGTTTGGGCACACAAGTTTTGGGCTCACATGTGATAGGATGAGTGCCACAGTAGAAGTCAGAGGACGACCTCAGTGGTGGCTGCTTTGTGCTTTGCTCGGAGACAGAGTGTCTTTGTGTTTGCTACATACTCCAGGCCATCGGGTCAGGAGAGTCACTGCCAGCCATCTAGCCACAAGAATACTGGGATTACAGACAGTGCCACCACATCTGGCTTTGCATGGGTTCTGGGAGTTTGAACTCAGCTCCCCACACTTGTAAGGCAAATGTTTTACTTACTGAGACATCTCTGAAGACCAATATTGTAATTTTTTAAATTTATCCACCAGGATAAAAAAAATTGTCAAAGTTTTTGAGGAGCAATGTTAGAATAACTATAGGGGCAGGGGTATCACTCAACAAAAGAGTAAGTGCTTAGCCATACCTACAAAGTGTGTTTTGGTCATGGAAAAAATCTAGTATCATTTCCTTCTACTGCTTGTATGGTATTGAACTTTTTCCCTTGAAAAACTGTGAATAATTACTCCTGCACCAGTCATTGAAATCAGTGTCCTATAGTGATAAAAGGAAGACTATCATTACATTCTTTTGTGTGTAAAAAACACATTGAAAAAGGAAAAATTCTTATGTACTTTTCTATTTTGTAAGTAAAACATCATTGCCGTCTTAATGTTTCCAGCTTTAAGACAAGGTGTGCCAGCTCCAGGTATGCTGCCCCTGCTTTGACTGGTGATCTCCCCAGAGCCTTGCCCACCAGCACTCCCCGTACACGCCAGCCACAGCTCTGGCTGCTCTGCTTCTGATCCAGCTACCCCTGATGAATGTAGTCTCACCCTTCATCAAAGAAGCTTCATGCTGAATCAGGTGGAAACTCTTACAGAAATCCACATTTGGCCAAAATGCAGAAAACAGCAGACCTTGGGGTGCCCAGCCCCAGTTGATACACTTATACCAAAACCTCTACACTTAAGACTCGGGGAACATCGTGAAAGAGGAGGTGGAATGATTGTAAAAGTCACAGGATCAGGAAGTCTGCTGTGACCTAGTGTCTTCTATCTATGAAGACAGCAGCACTCAGGAAATCTCAGCAATATGGTCGCTTAAACAAAACCTGCAGAGTAACAATACTGGTTGATATGCCAATGTGGATTAAAAAAATTCACAAGACTCCACCCCTAGATGAAGAGCCACAGGCAATTAACAGTTGCTGAGAAAGAGAGAGAAAGAGTGTTTTGGGGGACAAGCTCCATAATAGGTTATCAAGTCCCAATTGGTAAGCTCTGAATATATATATGAATGGATTCATCGAGATATATATTGTGGGTGTATATGTATACATATGTATGCATATGTATTTACTGTATACATACATACATAAATGCACACATACATTTGTAGCAATAATAATTAAGAGGTCAATATTTTGAGAGGGAGTCACAGAATGCAGAGTTTGGCAGGAGAGAGAGAGGGGTGGAAATTATGTAATACAGTCCTCATGTACAAAAGAAAGAAACTAAAATAAATCAGACAATGAATTCTTCCGCCTCCCTGATCTTCAACATATGGCACAGCTAATAGCTATGCAGTTCCTCATTCAAACTTTGATTTTGCAGGGTTTACGAGGCATTTTCACATCCTTCATTTCATTGAACCTTCATGACAGCAGTACTCAATTATAAATGTGAGATTGGGGAAAACGTTTTCCAGTGAACCTTAATAACCTTCTCACAAAAGGGAGCTACCATGACTGACTACCTTCTATTCACATTTTTTTTTCCCCAAACTGGGGCTAGGATTGATTCACTGTGACCTCTGTACTCAACTCATATAGCAAAGAGCAGATTGGGCTGTGGGGAATCCCAAATCTGCTACACATTTGGTTCTATCAGCTGCAACCTCCGTTAAACACAAAACATTTACATGGATGATAGATAAGAAAGAATGGCTTTCCTTAAACACCCAAAAGGTGTGTCTTCAAGTTCCTTAACAAAGAAACTGCAGCTAGCCAGTCTAAACTCTTTTACCATTGAGTTCACATGAAGGTGAATTACAGTGTCTCCTTTCTTCTAAGTAGGTAGGCATAGACTTAGACCGATAACCACTGGATGTGAAGCAGCAGCTATCTAAGGAACAGAAGAAAGCAAGTGTCTCCCCTCCCCACCCCCAGTCCAGGCTAACAGCACTGGTTAATTAGTGGGTTATTTGCTCTAAGAGATCTTAAAGCTTGAATCTCGAAATCAAGACTGTTGGGGAGGAAGGTGCTAGAGAATGTTTGGTGTCTTAGGTGAATCTGGATTCCATATTCCCACAGTAGACTAATGGACAGATAACAGCCTTGATTCTGAAAGGGAAATCACTGCTATCTGTTGAGTTGGTTTGTATTTCATGAACTGTTTGTTTTGGCCAAGAGGCTGTTGCAAGGGACCCATTACAATGCCAAAGACTTACGATGATTTTATTTCTCTTCCAGGACGAACTGAAGGGCCATTAATATTTTTCAGTCTTCACCCAATTTCCAAGTTATGACCACAAAAAAATTACGAGGCAAATAGGCTGTGATATCCATTGTGACTTTAACATATGATACTAGTGTTTCCTCTTAAGCTCTCTGGCCTCAGCCTGGAACAGAGGAAGGAGTGATGCAAGTGGGTATCGTTTCCACTGAAACAAAGAAGCAGGAACAAGTTTCTGGCTTCTCTTTTTCTGAGCAATATGCAAAGTGATTTGGAGGACTGTGACCTAGCTTGAAGGGTTGTAATGGCCCTGATAGTGATCCATGTCTTCACAAAACAAACAGCCATCTTCCTAACCCCTCACAGACTATAGGGACCTCCTCTACTGAGCTGCTTCTGGTCGCTGGCTTTGATGAGGGGACCCTGGCAGCCAGTCGAAGAGAGAAAAGAACATTCTGGGAATTTTAAGTGCTTTGGATCAGCGGTTGTCATGTACAATTGATGTTCATTTATATTTCACTAGCCAAAATCTAATGCTGCCCAAAATTGGGAAAGAAATATTTCAAATACTAATCAGGCTCAGTCCGGCTTTAATGTAAAAAATGAGCTGTCCTACCTCTTTCAGTCCTGGTCTCAGAAGGGAGATTTAATACTTCCTGACAGTGCTTTAAATACTTGCCTATGCAGACATCAATGAATCTACAATAATTTTATCAGTTAAACCAGTTTGGGGTTTCAAAGGCTGTTGCAAGCTTAAGGTGCTTTGCAGTGCCTTATTCTGGCATTCATCCTTTGATAGTAGGTTTAGGAGAGAAAGGGATGCTGTGCAGATGGATCACCACTTACCCATTTAACCCCTCTACCTGCTAATTATTGCTTCTGCTGTTGTTTTTTAATCTATTGATCCTGAGGTCTACAGTCTCCCAGCCCCCAGTCTTTCCAGGAAGTTTAATTACCACTCTGGGAGCCATGCGCTATTCCCAGCAGAGCTTCAAGGAGGGTCTAGTGGGTTTTAATTCTCAGAAGATCAAACCCTAACAACGTCAGTAGATTATCATTAAGAACTGGCCTAATATTTAGCATCTAAATAAGCCTCATTTCTAAAAGGGAGAATAAAAATTATCTTTGTTTTATAGATGGGAAAAAAATCAAATATGAGGTTGCCATCTTTTTTGTCTTTTAATTGAGGAAGGAGGATACAGTGAAGTGGTGGTTTCTTTAGGCAGAAATTAATTCTACCTGTCTTTTGTCAATCCTTCAAGAATATTACACAGTTTCTGTGTAGCTTTGTCTTCAGTCAGTGTGTGCATTTTTATTGAATTAAACTCTCTGTTATAGGAATCTTGATATACTCTGCCATAGTTTGAATAGTTTGTTTCCTAACAAACTCAACATTGAAATTTAATTTCCATGTGAGATACTAAGCTTTGGTACCAGGCATGACCTTTAATAGGTGATTAGGGGATACTCTCATGAATGACTCAATCCATTTGTACAGTTAATAGATTAGTGAGCTAATGGGTTATCTTGAACACGAATCTGCTGTGAAAGCCAGTTTGGTTAGGTCTCTGGTGAGCTCCTGATTCGTGCCCCATGATGTCCTTCACTACCTCAGTACTCTACCAGCCAGAGGTCATCATTGGATGTAGTCCTTCAGCCTTGGACCAGGATCATAAGTCAAAGTAAAACACTTTCATTTGTAAGTGACCTAGTCCATGGTATTGAGCTATTAACAGCAGAAAATGGAGTAATGCATGCTGGGTTGGCAGTACCCAGACTTCACTTCTACGACTACTGAACAAACAAGAGAGAGCAGTTAAGAATGAGTTTCCATAAGAAGCCCAGCCAAGGTGCACCAACCATATTTGGAAAGAGCCCTAAAGCAACTGTAGGAATGAACCAGTTCCCTTCAGTGTATGGGTGTGCAGGTGGTCAGCCTTGCCCTCTGAGAAGTATGATATGTGTGATGATTTGTATCTGAAACAACTCCTATAGACTCATTTTGAACGTTGGTTCCATGCTGGGCACATTACTTTGGGAGGCTGTGGAAACCTTATGAAGTGATGCTAAGCTAGAGGAAGTAGGCCACTAAATGTGGATCATGGAGGACATAGTATCCATTTCCCCTTCCTGTTAGACTCCCTGGTTTGTTCACGTCTGGTTGGCCATGACATGAACACCTCATTTCTATTGTGTACTTCACTCTCCATGATTTTGTGCCCAAAATGTATGGAGCCAAGTGGCTATGGACAGAGCCTAGTGAAACTATGAACTAAAATGAACCTGCCCTTCATCAAGTTCTCATAGCCATGCAGAAAAATAACTAATACAGACTGTGGTAAAAGAGAAGCATGGGGACTATGGGTGTAAAACATTCTTCCAATGTTGACTATCCATTGAATTGAATCTGCCCAACAGGATCTTTGTTTCTTTGAAAATATAAACATTGCCACTACCATTCAGTTATCACAGTTCACATTTCTTTTTTGGCCTTCTCATAATTTCCTTTGTAAAGTAGAAGCCACGAAGTGAATGCTCATAAATTAAAAAAAATTATCAGAGAGATGCATATAAGTGGTTATGAAGTCATATCAAGCCTGCAAAATATAGACATTGCAGGATTAAAGTGGAGGAGGGATGATAAATATGGTTTTCTGTGAACTTCTTAGTACACATTTATCATGTTTTCCTCTTAGTCTTCTTTTCTTTCTTTTTCTTTTTTGTTTATTTTTTATTAATTTCTTTGTGAATGTCACATCATGCACCCCAATCCCACTCTCTCCCTCCATATCCACACTTTACCCTTGCAATCTCCCCCCCAAAAAAGAAAACAAACAAACAAGCAAACAAAAATCTCACCATGGTAGCTGCAGTGTGTCACTGTGTGTTTCAGTGTGTCACTGTGTGTTGCACAATATACTCTTTTGTCCAAAGAGTTTCTCTTGTAAATGATCACTGTACTGAATCATTAGTCTGGTTGAAGGACTCTGGCCTCTGCTTTGCTATCAGAACTGTATCCTTACTGGGACCTTTCTTACACATCCTGTTGTTACCCTGTGCCATGGAGATCCTGTAGTTTTGGATCTGCAGAACCAGTCCGTTCACATGCTCCAGCAGTTCATAGATGGGGTGTAGGTAGATGTTGGGATGGGACAGCTCAAAGCTCTGGGATGGTAGCTGGGTTGGGCTGCCTGACAGCTCTCCAATGCTCATACTATTTGTGCTAGCTCTCCGACACCCACATCAGCTGAGCCAGCTCTCCCACACAGTCTAGGTGAGGGGCAGGGACAGCTCTCTCTTGTGCTGCAGCAGGTGAGGTGAGGGGCCTGCTCTGTATAGCTGCAGACATTAACATGGCCCTGGGCAGAAGCCCAGACCAGTGACATCTACATGTCCTTTGGTAGTAACAGACAGCCACCCACCTTCTCCCACCCCTGCTGCTGCAGGGCCCCTGACCCAGACACAGCCTTCAGCAGCATCATGGGCCAGTACCTCACCATGGCCTCAGGTAGCATCGCCAGCTACTCATATCAGGCTGTTCCTCACCACTCAGTACTCAGTTCCACCTCTCTTCATTGTGCGCACAGAATTCTGCTTCTCTTTCTCTTTCATCTCTCTACCACTTACTTGCTCATATTAGTGGCACCTGGGGCCTCTGGGTATCTGGGGTTGTCTCAGGAGTACTATGCCCTCCCCATGCCACTTGGCACTGGGCTGGGGTTGTCTCCCCTCTTAGTTTTCTAATATCATTGTTATTTTTCTTCTGACTGCTTCTCATGGATCCCAACTTTCACCATTTGACGCTGTCTTTTAATCCCGCCTTTTCCATTAACATATTGCTCCAAGAAAGACATCAGCAACTAAATTTGCTGTTTTTACTCAAGTGAGAACACTGGATGATATTAGTAGCCTGAGAAGAGGTCATCTCTTAAAGCAATGGCTTGGAAAGTTTTTGGGATTAATGCCAAGTTTGGATGCTATAGTAGGAAAAGTTTCAAATTTTCAAGTCATAAGATAAAAGGCTTCCTTCTCATTTTGCATTTTATTAATGCATAGACTACTTAATAGGGCATCTGCCATTTAAACCTCTCCTACAATTTATAGGGAGTATAAAATTACATAAATGTTAGCTGGGTTGAGCTACAGCATAAGACTGGTCATTTGTCTGGACCAAAAATTCATACTGTAGGTGTCATCCATCAGCTTTCCAATTAGAAACTCCTGCCTCCAGAGGTGTTTACAGTAGCTCAATCTCCCAAGAACATCAGAGGACTCCTAATTAGCATAATTCATGTTAAAATAGATTTACAATGGTAAAATTAATGGCTTGCCACTTTGTATTAGTGATGCTACACGTGGAACTTAGCAGGTGAAAATGTGGTAGATGTACAGTCTAGCCTTCCCTTCGACTTTCACAAACTTGGTCAGATAGAAAATCCTGTACCTCACACCTTTAAATAAGGTTACTTTCTAGACTGTGCTGTGTTCAGTCATTGATGGAGTCCTGAGTGTCCCAGGGACCTGATGACTTCTGTAAAGTTAGTTGAATACAGCCTCTAGAATTTGGTCATATGGACCACAAGTAAGTATGGCAGGTACCAGTTGCTAAAATATCTAGAGGCCTAGAGCTAGACTTTCCTCAAACTTGTAGAACAGATTGTATGCACTGGATTGTGTTTGGTTCCTATTAAATTTTCAGTGTTTGCCTCCATCTGAAGCCAAATTTGCTTGGGGATTTAATTTTAATATAAACTAACAAAAGAGGTTATAGGGAGAGTTGCCATTCGTTGCCCATCTCTAATTATTGGTGATTACTGTTATTGGAAAAAAGTTCATTATTACTCTCCACTCAGTACTTAATTTCTCTTTAGCCTCATCCCATATAAATAAATATACTTGTAAATATATATAATAAACTCTCATAGGAAAAATTTAATTGGAAAGGAACAGGCTGAGGAAAAGGGAACAGAACCTGTTTTGAAAAAGCTCAGGCTGCCCTATGACAGGGAAAAAAAAGCAAGCTTTTTATTGAATTCTTGGAGGGATGAAATAGAAAAATCTATTTCTCTTGGTTTATGGTGATTTTCTCATGTAAAATGCAGATTAATGACCAGTTTGTCTTTGGGAGGTATTCTGACATTCTCTTCTACCTGTTGAATTTCTCTTTATAGTGATTAGGGATAAGAGATAGGCATATTCCATATGTAATTGAAGGAAAGAAAGAATTGGGTAGGTTATTATGGTCTACTAAGGACAGGAGAGCCATGTTTCTTGGTCCCATGATTATCCTGATTACTATTTTACACCCCCCATTGAGAATCTCTTCCTTCTTACTGAAGAGAGAAGGTACAATTTTCAGAGCTGCTTCACAACTGAGTTGGGATTAAGCCAACCTATTGGAGAAATGGGAATCCTTAAATATCTGATTCATTTTTGGAGAAGCCTAGTGCCATCCATGGGCTCTCCATCTCCCATTCCACATCTTTTAAAATGTATATTGGTTGTGCTTGCCTGCATACATGCCTACACACCATGTGCATGCATGCCTGGTGCCCACAGAAGCCGGAATAAGGGAACAGATCTCCTAGAACTGGAGTTACAGATGATTCTAAGACTCTACATGAATGCTGAGAATTGAATCCAGGGCTCCTGGAAGAGCAGATAAGGCTCTTAACAGATGAGCTGTCTCTTCAGTCCCATTCCATTCCAGATATTCATGATGGCTCCTTCATTAATTGTTAGATATATCTCCAGACAATAGGTTCTGAGAAAATCTGTGTGAATCAACACATTCATGGGTTTTACCTACATTAGCAGTGACATTAGGACCTTATAGCTTGATCTGACTATTGCTTGAATTTTCTCTCCTGGATCCCAGAGGCTGTTAGGACTTCTCCAATCCCCCCCCCCCACCCCCCAACCCCCGTCTCCCAGAGGAACTGAAGATCCTATAAAATTTTGAGTACATCCTGCTAATTTTCTTAAATGAACCAGAATCAACGCATTTGGAATAACCCATAAGAATATGACACAGATATAGATAGCTGGGGTATGTCATCAATAAGATTATGATGATGACAATGATGAATAAAACTTCTGTATGGAGAAACCATGGGTTCTATTTGGCTGTGTAGAACATCATATTTAATAATACTCAAGTACTTGGGATTGGTCTGGTACTGCTATGTATTCAAATGCTAAATACTGGCCCCCAAAATCCGGTTGCAGTACAGATGAGCAGATTCTCATGTATACAAAATTATGTTGTACCTTGTCCACCAATTATGTATGGTTGGTTAAAAAAAAAAAATTGTTGACAGCCTATAACATGGCCACATGCCAAAAAGCTGGTCAGAGGCATTGAACCAGACAGAGTTCAGCTGGAGCTACCTGAAGAGCAACTACTAGTTGCTCCAAAGACACGAGCTCATGCTGTATTTGGCAGCATGGATACTAGAATTTGAGGGATGCAGAGGGGATTTGGTATGGCCCTTATGTAAGAATGGCATGTAAATTTAAGAAGGGTTCCGTATTTTGTGCAGTTCCTGGAGGTTGTTCAACACTTTGCTGATTAATCCCAAATAACAAAATCCTGTTTCCAAACGCAGTGTGTGGCAGCCAAGATTGAAATGATGTTTTCACTCTGGAAGATGGGGGTGGAAGGATGTCAAAAAGCTCAAGCATTTGCCTGTTTCATTCCCTCAGCTCAGCCTGAAATGGGAGTGTGATATGCAGGTGGCAGCAAGTGTCACGTGAGAATGAAGGTTACCGTATCACTTCTAGCATGAGACAGCACAAAGGCAATCAACCTGAGTCACTGATAGAACTGGGCAGCCTCCACACTGGCCTCACCTGGCTTATCTTTGCTCTTAAAGTAAGTCATGAAAAATAAACCCTATTTAGGTAAGTCACTATGGTTACTATATTGCTGTTGCATGGAGCTGAAAATGTCCAGTGATAGATGTCCACATCCCTTACAATTAGGTTAATTACAGAGGAGTCATGTTCAGCATAGGGCGCATCATTATCATGCCCCAGCATCCACTGAACAGAGAACCAAGATGATATTTAGCTTGGAGATAATGGAGTTATGGCTCCAGTACCTCACTCTATAGGACTTCAGCACTGTAAGATGACGTAGCAAATCTTACCTTCCAGACTGCATGTTTGCTCTCCTCCTCTGAACCTTAGCTTTAATTCAACTATAATATAGGCTTTAAATAGAAATGCCTGGATGCAAACGATATGTGTATAAACATTTCTTTCAGGAAAACAGAGCAAATAATCTCACTCTTTCCAACGTCACTTTGGGTATACCCCAGGCTTCTTGTAAATGGTCTTTTGAACAACAAACACCGCTTCTCCCTGAATTTAGTCTAAATTTCATTTACCTCAGAGTTTATGTGGTTGAAAAGGTTTCCTGGGAGGGATTATCATGAATGACTCTGGAAGAAGGGAGCTTACAAAGAAAGAACCGAGGATCTCCACTTCCCAGAGCTTCCACTCAGATCCTGGCCATGTCTTTAGCCTCACAAAGTGGATCTGCATTTTCAATTGGGATTTCATTGAGAGCTAAGTCTTTTCATGGCATGCTCTTGGAATGAAATCATAGTCATCTCTACTACACATTTATTATGTATATATGTATGCATATATATATATATATACATACTGCATACATATTTATATATAACATTAGGCTTGTTGCTATGGAAACAGTTACAGAACTAACAAATTAAGCATTGTGATTCCATTGTAGTAAGAAATAGGAAATTCACATGAAACACCAAGCAGTTGTTTAAGTACCACAAGCCTTAGTAATTAAATACATCGAGACAACCCAGAAAACCACAAATTAATATTTAGGAGCCTCTTCCAGTAGGAAAGTCAGCTTTGATGCTGTTTTCCCTTTTCAGGGTCAACAACAACCTACATCTTTATAAATTAAGTTTGGCGCTATGTTAGGAAGACTATAGCTGCTGCCCTGGAACTTCACACAGCTATGGTCTCAGCTCTCATTGTAAGCAGTTCCACCTCCCACAGCCAGTGAGAGGTGTTTCATGATGCTTCAGATTAATCAAAGGGAGGACTTTTTGAAAGAGAGCTCAAATGTGAAGTTGCCCTAACATCCCCTGTTTCATTCAGACAACATGTAGAAACTACCCCTGGGGTTTTGAATATATTAACATCCTTTCACAATTAACCCTAATGGGACCAGTGCAGCATTTTCCCCAGCCCCTGGATTCAAAGCTGCAAAATGCATAGTGTTTAAATAGGTCTCATTATATCAGCTATGCCAAATCTCTCCTTTTTATATACAGAGGATTGTACCTTTTTCTCTGTCACGAAACATTAAAATAGAAGCATACACAAGGTTGACATGGATCTGACAAAAAATTAATGATTTGTACATCACTTTAATGCTTCAAATCTGCAATTCATGTATGCTAATTAGTTCATAATGGGCTGTTGAAGAACAGAATTGTCATCCTGCTGTTTCACAGGTTTCTGGGAGCTCCCATCCAGCACAGACTTGCCGGGCTAGTTTCTGAGTCCTGGACTGTAACATGGCAGATCTACGATAGCGGTTCCCCCCCCAACACACACTGTAACATGGCTGTTCTACGATAGCGGTTTCCACCCCCACACACACTGTAACATGGCAGATCTACGATAGCGGTTTCCCCCCCACACACAATTGTTTCCTGGATATGGTGCTTTAATCTATCAGAGTTATGATGGCATATCTCAAATAAGTGGTTCCTGGGTGCTGCAATACATCCTGGGAGCTGCGGCACAGCGTCACTCTATCTAGATGATTGATTTCTGGATTTTAGGCTGTCAGGCTATACCTCAGAGGGCAGCTGTCACCTTCCGGAATGTATGGAGTTGTATTATGCAGCACATTTTGAGAATGCATCTACAACTTTTAAAAAAAATATTATTTACAGATAAAGACGGCTGCAATACTCTGAGGGGGAAAACAGAGCAGATCACAAAGATCAGCTCTTTTCTTACTGTACGATCCTATAGATCTCCGTACTTCAAGGGAATAGTCCACCAGACCCCCTTGTCTGTTCTCAAAACAAAGACAAAGGCTGTCACAGTCACAGGAGTCTGAGCTGTTTCACAGACGGTGGGGGAAACACCAGTGCTTGCTAGATTTGTAAGCATGCTGCCGTTTACAATGGGAAGCAAACTGATTTTTCCCTGATTCGGTGATACAGGTTTGATCTGATGTGGTCTTCATATCACACCTGCTCATCTGGAAACCCCAGCTGCTGCGCATGTGCAGAGAGAGAGGACCACACAAAGGAATGGGAATCAAATTCGTTAACAGCTTATGGAAAATCAGTCTGAAATTCTTGCGTTGGAAGCTTTTTGCAGAGAAGAGAAAAGCGAAACATATAAACTAGAGATCATCAGAGAAAAACTGAGCCAAGACAGTGGAGAGAGGGGGGAAGATACTCCAAATAGAGTTGAGTTGTTGAAAGATGTCTGCTATTGAGAGCAGTCATTTTATAAGAGGGAATAGTGATGAGATTGAAGGAAGTCCGGAAATGCTTTAGTCAGTAAGAATTTAGTTGCAATGTTTATTTAAGGTCTGTAAGCAAGTGTAGAGGAAGACCTATTAATCATTCTTGGTGTTTTTAAAAAGTTGAATGAACGCAAGAATGATTTCCTTTCAAAGATATAAAATGGCATTCCAACCTATAGTCTACATCGCTTTCCAGCCAGGAAATGCACATTCGCTGTATTGATGACATTTTCTAATTCATATTTGGCTTTGCTTTTGGTTTTGTTTTAACTTCTAAGAACAATTTTTTTTTTTTTAAATCTGATGTAACCCAGGCTTGCCCAAAACCCTCTATATAGTAGAAGTTGGCCTAAAATTTCTGATCCTCTTGCCTCCACCTCTCAGTTGCTGGAATTCTTACTAATACTTGAATCATATTTCCTTGTGAGGGAATTCAGGTCACAAGCTTGCAGCTCCATGCAATAGCTGGATAGATCAAGGCTGGAGATTAAAATTTGTGTTTTGGTAAAGATTTAGGACTTGGTCAGTTTAGATTCTGGAGAAACTCATGAACTGTGTTCTAGAGAACCAGTAACATTTTACATCACACAGCAGCTTGTGAGAGGCTTACTCTGTCCACATCCTCACCCGCACTTGAGGTGCCCAGTCCTCTACTTTAGATGCTCTGTTAATAATACGTACATTGCTTTGCCATGATGGGGCTTTGACTTGAATTTCCTCATAACTAGACATCTATTAATTCAGCATTGTTTTCATATCACTGCTGTCTGCTCTTAGTGCTCAAAAGCTGCTGCTCATTTTCATTTATTGTTCATTTTTGTTACTGATTTCTGAACTATTTATGTGTTAAGGAAATGGGAAATATGTTTATCAGATATAGGATTTGCAAATAGATTCTCCAGATCTGAGTCTTCTCTTACATTTTTACTTAACATCTTTTTGGAGACGGTGTCACTATGGAGTTATGGCTATCCTGGATTTCACTCTGTAGACTCCATGTGACTTGGAACTCATCTGCCTGCCTCTGCCTCCTCAGTGCCAAGAGTAAAGGCATGTGTCACCATTCCCAACTAGTATTTTTTTTTTTGGAAGGGAAGAAAGTCTTAGTTTTATTGCATGCTTACCTGTATATCTACACTTACATCCTTACCGTTAGTATCTTCAAGGTCCCAGGACCTCTGTAAATAACAAAATCTAAAAGTTCTCAAGTTCCTATATAAAAATGACATATAATTTGTACATAATGCAGGCCTATAGAGTCCATGCAATACACCATCTCTAGGTTACATACAACACCTAATACAATGCCAATGTAATTCTCGTTGGTTGACTGGTTTGTGTGAGATTGGCATGTACTACTATGCCCAGCTCAATTCTTTCATTTGTATATTTCTGATCCCAGGTGGGTTGAAGCTGAGGGCCACCTAACTGTGTGTTTTCTGTTGTGTTCCCTCATCATTCTTAACTCATCCACCAGATTTTCATTTATGTTACATTTACTTTGCTCCTTGTCTTCTCCATTCTATGGTGAAGGCTGAGGAGCCTGGTCAGAAATGAAATCATCTATGTATACAAAGACTTAATATATACACATGCTCATAGCTGCTGTGGATTGAATGAGCAGAGCATGGAACACACCCAACAGCTCACCAACAGTTGAGTAAATTCATTCATTGCGCTGTATTTGTGTCCAACTGCTCAGTCTTAGAAACAGAAGTAGTGCTACAAGGGTAATGTGTGTGCATCTGAAAGTAATTATGCTTGTGGGAGAAGCCAAGCAGAGAGAGGACACACTGTATGATTTCATTCCTATGACAGGACAGAAAATGCAAGGTACTCTACAGTGACAAAAAGCAGATTAGTGGAGTGTGGGAATGCAGTGGGAGAGGAAGAGTAACTAACTCATAGAGCATCAGCAAATTGTGGTGTTGATGGAGATGCTAATTTACTTGACTGGACTGAGTGCTTCATGAGTGTGTAAATAACTTAGAATTGATCATATTTTAAACACTAATGTATACAGTTCACTGTATGTCACTTATATCTCAAAAAAAAGCTGTTAATCTTCCCCTTGTCATGTTCAGAGTCCCTGACTGAAGTGTCTAGAGTTCCCCATGGCTGAGACATAGTGTAGAACATGAAAGCCTGGTGCTTATGGCAAGATAGACTTCCACCAGTCACGGTTTTACTCGGTTTCTAAGACACAGTCCCCCTCTCCATCCTCTCACTTTATTTCAGTGCTTAGCTTGCTTTGCCAAGAAGGAAGAAAGATGTAAAACTTCAGACACTAAGTTCAAGAGAACAAATCAGGAATGTTGCCAGAGCCAAAGTTCAGGAAGAGAAGAAAGACCCACCAGGTGCTTAGCTGTGTTGTCATTACAAAATGACAATAACGGTAGAAGAGGAAATATTTGCAGTAAGTGTAGTTGACTCTTCTCTAGAATATACAAAGAATTCTTAGAACTTATTGGTAAGAAGAGAAATAACCCCTCCACCCCCCCCACACACACACACACATTCATATGCCTATATGTATACACAGTAAACCCATTGCAAAGTACTTACCATCAGGGAAAGCAAATGAAAAACACACTATGTACTGAGACTATAGACACCCAGAGGGTTGCTGAAATTAAAAATAATAATAACAGCACACAATGTGGGTGAGACTGTTGATATTTAGAATTTTAATGAATTTGCTGAAGGGTTTTTAAAATATGCTAAATTTACTTTCGAAAGGTTTTTTTGTGTTTTGTTTTTTTTTTTGTTTTTTTTTTTTTTTTTTTTTTTGAGAAAAGTTCAGGACACAGCCAGTCAATAGTGGTATAAGCCATCAATCTCAGCACTTAGGAGCCAGAGGCAGGTGAATCTCTGAGTTTGACATCAGCCTGGTCTACAAAATGAATTCCAGGACAACCAGGGCTACACAGAGAAAGCCTGTCTCCAAGAGAGAGAGAGAGAAAGAGAGAGGTTGAGTGTGAGACAGAGTTAAGTATACATGATTCCAAGGACCCAGTAATTTCTGAGTGTATACTCAAATGAATTGAAGCATGTACCCACACAAATATTTGAGTAGTCATTGTAGCTTTATTCAAGACTGGCCACAACTGGAAACTCTCTTTCTTTCTCCTCCTTTGGGGACTCCAGTTACTTGTGTGTTTGAGGTCTGAAGTTGTTCCTCAGCTCTGATTATCTGCTCATTTGAATTTTCAAGTTTTGAAAAACAGTTCTTTCTGAGCTTCATTTTATGTAGCTTCTATTGCTATATATTCAAGATTATATATCTTTGCTTTCCCATTATGTAACATACTTTCTTTCTCCAAGAGAATAGTTTACACTGCTAGAAGATCCATTGGGTCTTTTAATGTTGTCCACACCTCTAAATATCATGAGTTATATTTCCTCTTGTTTCTCAACTTATGGATGCTGTTATAATACTTCCAAAAAGCTTTGTTTATGAACTTTATTATCTGTATTGTCAGTTTCAATTGATGGCTCTTACACCTCATTGTAAGTCACACTTTCTTGCTTCAAATGATAATTCCATTAATATCAGAATAAATGTTTGACATCTTGAATTTTATATTTGATAGTAAATATCCTTGTAAATATCTTTGAGCATGAGTATAGAATGCATTTGAGCCACTATTTGAAGTTGCTTCTGATCATTGTTACATGGAACAAGAGCAGTCTCTCTTCTAGGGGTTGCTTGCTTTCAACACTCCAGTCAAATCCTTTTACAAGCTCTACCACAGTGTCGAATGAATGATGAGGTTCTGCTCCCTAGTTGGTGGGAACAGGAACCATTCTTGGCTTTGTGGGAATACTTGGTATTGTAAGGGTCCAAGAATCATTGAAGGAAGACCCCAGACTCAAACAGTATGTGAAAGCAAAGAGAATTTATTCTTCAGAAACAACCAGTATGCTGGGGTTGAGCATTCATATAAAATGTCAACAACCCCAAGAGAGGCTCACAGGCTCCTTTTAAGGCACTTAGGGGAATTCTAGCTGATGCTATGTGACCCTCCTTGGGATTGGCTGGTGTCCATGGTGTGAGATACCTGTATAATTCTGATTGGTCCTGATCTTGAAGGAGGAAGGATTACCTTACAACGCCCCCCCCCCCCCTTTTTTTTTTTTTTACCCAGTTTTAACCTCTGACCAGACTCAAGATTGAGGCTTTATCTAAAATGGAGTAAGTCAGTTCCACTCAGTATGAGTCTTCTAATCTTTTCAGAGATGTTTTTCTTCAGGCCTGTGTAGTGTATGTGCAAACATGGACCAAAGTCATATGCAGTGAACAGTGGAGCATAGAAGACTGGGGATGGGACCCTCAGTTCATCTCTGTTTTCTCTTCTAAAACCTCTAATTACACAAACACTCTTCTCTTTTCCACTGTAGGAGGCCACTGCACAATGCTTACAATTGTTCCTTTCTGTATCATAACCAGGGACTATCCAGGCAATGAACATATCACAGGACCTACTACCCTGTCTCCCACACATCCAGACTCACTGTTTATCACTGCATGATGCCCAAAATACTCACAATGGTTACATCATATTTTGTGTTCATTTTTGCTTAGCTGCTTCAAAAATAACACAGGATTTGCTTTTTCTAAGGTGCTATTCATTTACAAAGCAACAGAAGCTTGCCAATAATCTTTGAGGTAAAAGAAGATTCAGGTGTCAGGTTGAGAGAAACAGAGAAAGAAGGCTTAAGTATAGGACCAGCTAAAAGCTTTCAGTTTGAAAACAGAAGGTTATTATTCTACACAGAAGAACATATCCTTGAATGATGTTGAGTCCTGATCATAGAAACAGGGAATGCATTACCTTCTAAGGCAAAAGTGACTTTGCAAATTGACCAAAATATTGAAATGATTTTAGGCTAGGGGCTGGATCCAACAGAATCACTATGATTCTTATGAGAGAAAGATGGAGTCAGGAATGTCAGAAATGTGGGCATAGGAGACTGGGAACTGACTGTGTAAATTGCCATTTCATTTCAAGATTAATAATTCTTTGTAAAGCAATGTGACAATGATGATGGGATTGTACACTGGTGTGGACCCAGAAGACAAGAACTGAAGGCAAACTCAAGAAGCTAGAAAATGCAAACAAACAAAATATGTTCTCTTAATACTTCCAAAAGGAAAATATCTCTGTTAAAATCTTAAAATAAGCCCAGCCAAGACCCATTTTATACATTAGAACTCCAGAACTATATGAGAAGGTGAGGTTATTTTTTTCCCTCATATATTTCATCCTGACTGCAGGGTCTCCTCCCTTCTCTCTTACAAGTTCCTTCTCTCTTCCCAGATTCACTCCACCTATGTTTCCCTTCAGAAAAGGGCAGGCCTCCCAGGGATAACAATCAAACATGGTATATCAAGCTACAATAAGACAGGCACAAACTTGCATATTAAGGTTAGCTGAGGCAACCCAGTAAAAAGGAAAAGGGTCTCAAAAGCAGGCAGCAGAGTCAGAGACAACTCCCACTCCCATCTTTAGGAGTTCTATAAGAAGACCAAGCTACACAACCATAATATAAGTGCAGAGGACATAGCTTAAACCTATACAGGCTCCCTGATTGTCAGTTCTGTCTCTGTGAGCCCCTGTGACCTCTGGTTAGGTGATTCTGTGGGTTTTCTTGTGGTGTCCTTGTCCCTTCTAGCTCCTGTAATCCTTCTTGTGTGTCTCTACATCTGCTTCCATCAGCTGCTGGGTGAAGCCTCACTGATGAGTATTATTCTAGGCTCCTGTCTACAAGTATAGCAGAGTGTCGTTAGGAATAAGGTTGTGTTTCTGAGACTACTTGGTGATACTTTGTTATAGCAGTGATTGGACTCCAGCACAGCTTGTGATTAGAAGGGCTTGCTTTAGCTCCTCTCTCAACAGGAAGATGGCCTGTAACCGATCTTTTAAATTATTACTTAACACTTATTTATTTATTACTAAATTTACTTACAACAAACACCAACAATTTCTTAACTATTAATCCTACAAACTCTTACAACCCCTTTAACCTATCCACTAAACCTATTGATAATT
>CAJQZJ010014103.1:8045571-8066879 GCA_907164525.1 Lophiomys imhausi | reverse complement strand
TGAAAACAATGTCAGGCCAGATACTTTGTTTCTTCAAGTCCATTAAGCCTTTTCTGTTTTCCTGACTTCAAACTTGTTTTTTAGTCTATTGAGTCTTTCCTGTTTTTCCTGACTTCAACCTTGTTTTTCAGTCTATTAAGTCTTTCCTGTTTTTCCTGACTTCATGCTGATAATGCTCTTCAGGCCCTGAATTAAGAGACAGTATCAGAAACTCCTATGTATTTTCTAAATCTAATTTATCTAACCCCTACAATGGCCAGATAGCAAAGTTCCCATATGCAGGCTTCCTCACTCAGTGTTGGACATCCTTTTACCTGGTGGTGAATGAAGGGCTAAACTCCAAATGTGTTCCACTTTCTGTTAGGCTCTCTTGTTGTATGAAAATGACTGTAATAAGGAGTGGCTCATAGCCTGGTGCTTAGAGCAACCCTGATGCCTGTGAAACCTTCAGCCCTCATCTGCCACATAGATGCAGATTAAACAAGGACTGAAGGAAAGAAATGGATTTACAGACCCAAGATTAGGTATTAGCAACTATTTCAGCATTAAAATCTTCCTAAGGAAAATTTAAGTCTCCTCTTCAAACATTTGTGTTTAGAAACATGGGTGTATTAGCTACTCTTTGTTACTATGATAAAACACCATGACCCAACGTGACTTACAGAAGAAAGAGCTTATTTTGGCCTACAGTTCCTATAGAGGAATTTTAACCCAGCAACATGGCTGCTCTAGCAAGGGATCCCATCAAAAGACCTAGGTCTATGTGATCTGGCTGGAACAGAGACATGCCCTTAGTACACACCTTTAATCCTTCTGGCTGGAATATAGTCACACCCATAGTATACACCTTAATCCCAAACAATGAAAGTAAACTTAGTTTGAAAGTGATATCTAATTGAGGGGCAGACAAAGTTACAAATCAGAGAAAGAATTTACATAGGAGTCAGAGATAAGGATGCGCCCAACTCTCAAGAGGACAGGAGGGAGAGGCTACTTAAGCGGGTACTGAGAAGTGGTGGCGCACGCCTTTAATCCCAGCACCCGGGAGGCAGAGGCAGGTGGATCTCTGTAAGTTTGAGGCCAGCATGGTCTACCTACAGAGCAAGTTCCAGGACAGCTAGAAACCCATGTCTCAAAAAAATGAGAAGAGAGAGAGAGAGAGAGAGTAAGGTCAGTGCATTTCAGTTCTGTGCAGTTCAATTGAGTGTAGTTAAGTTCGGTTGAGTTCATGCAGTTGCTCCATTCAGTTCATGCAGTCAGCACAGCCAGTGCACTCACTTCAGTTCATGCTTTTCAGAGGTGGTTTTTTCCAAGCAGAACAATTCAGTCAGAAGCTGAGAGAAGCCAGTATGTATCAGTCAGCTTGGAGAGGACTTTGAGCCACAACCAGCCAGCCAAAGTTCAGAAAGAACTTGAAAAGATGAGTTTATTCATCAGTAAGTCTTGGAGGCTGAAGCATTCTAGGCTTAGCTTAGCAGATGGAGGCTGGAAGCTGAAGCCTTCGAGGTCCGGGCTTGCAGAAGATTAGATTGTGTGGAGGCTACAAGCTTCCAGGCCTAGACTTGGATAGTTAGAAATGTTCTGTTCTCAGCCCAAGCCATGTATCCATACAGCTTGGGTATTGCTCTTATCTCATCCCCTCTTTTGAGGAAATAAAAGTGACTTTTACAAGTTTCAAAAGCTGATACTCACTAATGATGGGAAGATTTGGCAGCAAGCAGCTGAAGCAGGAAGTTGAGAGGTCACATCTCAACCACATATGGGAAGCAGAGCATGAAATGGAACCAGGGGAGGCTGTAAATGTTCAAAGTCTTCCCCCAAGTGATGTACTTCCTCCAGCTATGTTTCATGTCCTGAGAGTTCCATAGCATCCCTAAATAACAGCAACAAGTGAGTGTCCTAATACCTGAATCTGTTGAGGAACAGTTCTCATTCAAACCACTACAATGGGCTTTCGTATTCAAAATAAGGGATTCCTTATATTTCCTTATATTTCACATTCTTGGTCCTAGTTTATTTTTAGTTGCTTTCCATCACTTAAAACAATTGAATAGTATTTACTCAGTTATTTATAATTCAATTATCAACTTGTTATCAGGATTTCTGGATCCCTTTGGGTGTACCTGTGAGTCAGCTTTTAGTCACTGTGACAAACACCTCAGGACAGGAACTTAAAGAAAGAAATATTTATCTTGGCTCACATCACCGAAGATTTCAATTTGTGGTTCTTTGGCCTTTTTGCTTTGGGTTTGAGGTGAGGCAGAGGTATAAGAAAGGAAAGGAAAGGAAGGAAGGGGAGAAAAAGAATGAGGAAGACAAGAGAAGAATGGTGAGGAGAGATAAGGAAAGGAAAAGAAAGCAGGGAGGAGAGAAGAGGACCAGAGGACTAGATAGCCCCTTCAACAGCATATCCCCATTAACCTGCTTCCTCCAAGGAGATCCTACCTGCTAAGAGCCCATTCAGCTATGAACTCATCTATGGGCTAATCTACAGGTCATGTGAGTCATTATTGCATCAAATCTCTCTAGTACCACTACCTAGGGACCAAGCTTTCAATACTTGAGTCTCTTAAGGGCATCATTGATCCAAACCATAATATTTAAGTTAAGTCATAACCACTCTTTATTGGTGAAACTTTATTAGTAACACAGACAAATTGTCTGTATGAAAAGCCCAGATACACTCAAGTCCTCCTCAGAGGATCAGCAGCCATGGAGATAAAAGGCAAAGAACTGAACAGTCCCCTCCTGTTCAGAGAGGAGCTGTGGGTCACTTCGGGTTGGGGTTGTAAACCTTCTCTCTGTGTGTGAGGATGAGTACAGGCAAGCAAGGAGCTGACTTGCACATGCATTGTGGTGGAGGAGAACTTTGCTCCTGGCTATATGGAAGGGCACCTTGTTGAGGTTAATTGCAATTCGGTTGGCCTCTCTGAGAGAAATAATACTCCATAGTCTTCCCTGTCTTGGCATTGTGCTGTAAATTCAGGTTAGGTAGAGTACAGTAGTGAGCTGCTTCTTCTTTTTTTTCCTCTTTATTTTTCTTTTTTCATTTACTCGTCTCCACCTTTTTTTCTTCTTTGCCTCTGTAAAGTTCTTATTAAACAAGCCAGGACAAGATTTTCAGACAGACCAGACAAGACAGGAAGATGTTCACCGGCAGAATTAGATTTAAGGGTACTCTAGATTAGTTTGGCTAGCTTTATCTTATTTACCATATAGATAATATATACTCATTAAAACTGATTATATATAGGATCACAAATCCATTTTTTTTCTAAAAATCAGATATTCAGGTTTTTTTTCCTTTTTGAACTAAATGATAGCAAAGAATGGAGCTTCCTTTTCTATATTTTCACTTCAGCTAATTGTAAGAATCTATTCATGTATCTAAGAAAGTGTTCACTTTGACAAATATTAAGTCTGAAATTGTTCTGTTTCTCAAACATGTATGTGTGTGCACATGTGCCTTTCAGGACTTCTTCCCTTATCCTAATCTGGATGATTCTAAAAATGACCAAGGCTAAATGTTTCTTGTATAACAGAGTAGCATTGTTTTGGTTTTTCTTTTGTTGTTGCTGTTTTTGTTTTTGTTTCCCATGCTGTCATTTATCTATCACAAAGCAGGTTTCAGGTTCTTCATTATGGAACAACCAAAGAAATAGCAGTGCCCAGACTGGGAATGAGTTTGAAGAAATCCAACTTGCAGAAGCACTAGAAAAAACTTCCCTCCCTGGATGCTGCAGGCTGATTACATAAAATGTCAATCAGGTGAGAGCACTTTGAAGGCTGGTGGCATTTCCTGAGAGTTTCCTGATGGGTGTGTGAGGATTAGGCAAAGAGAGTTCAACTCAGGAAAACTCAGCAGACAGAACTGGCGAATAACTCCGCCATCATTTGTCGGATAGTCTCTTAGCTCAATCTGACTTGGGAATAGAGAATCCGGGTCTTATGGGTGTTTATTGGTAAACAGTTGGAAAACAAGATCCAGCCTACAACTTGGGAAAGAAAATAAAAAATAAATGTTATAAAACTGAAGTCATCTAAACGTACATGGCCTCAATTCCTTTACTTTATCTAGCAAATTACTTATTACATATGTACAAAGTGTCTGTGAGGTAATCAGGACGGCCATTGAACAGCAGACATGCCACACCCTTCAGAGAGTTGCATATTTGTCAGAAGAAAGGTATGTTAGGGCAGCGTGCTCACATACACCAACATTCTGGTCTCAGAGCATGTGAGGACATGACCTGACTCTGCATATGAGATAATTAAAAATCTTGGAATTGAGACCTTATCTTGGATTATCCATGTGGCCCCAGTATAATCACAAATGCCCTTCTATTTGAGGGAGGCTAGAGGGGAGATGAAATGACAAGAAAGCTGACATTGGAGGAGAGAACTGTTCTGTGGCTGACTTTGAAGACAGAGAAAAGGACCAGGAGCCAATGAAAGGAGGAGACCTTCCACAGTGGGAAATGTAAAAAATATTAGATGGCCCTCTAGAACCCATAGGGCGATCAGAGCTCTGAACCAGGGCTCCTGATAGAAGAACAGATTCCGTGCAGCTCTGTCCATGCCCAGCTCTTGGACTTTTAGAGAAAGGCAGTCATGGAAGGGCGGTACAGAATGGATTTGCAGAAGGAGAAGCAGGAGATGCTAGGTGAATATGATTAGCAAGTGATAATTACACAAGCATAGAAAAGAATGACCAGACAGTGAGAAGCAGGCACAGTTCTCAAGGTAATGTTCACAGAACCCAGGAATTGGTTGCTTGACTGAACCAATGTCTGCTTTTAATTAATGATGGGAAGGCACTGCTCAATGGTAGACTGCTTGTCTAGAAAGTATGAGGTGCAGGGTTTGAGCCATAGCCCTTGCTCAAGTAAATGCTTCTTGGTGTCTATTATAGGATTGTATCAGAATGTGATTATCAGTTCTGGGGTGTATCTAGTTTGGGGCCTTACTATCAGTATTCCTTTATTACTGTCATTATGAACATATAATTTTATTTCTCTTGGATAAACACCTGGGGATGAAATTCCTGGATCAGAGTGGGGGCATATTTAACTTCTCAAGAGACTGCCATGCTGTCTCTCAAAGTGACTGCCTGATTTTGCACTCCCCTTGGCTGTGTCCTAGACAATACAGGTGACAAGAAAGTCAGTGTGTTCCTGCCTGTTCCCTCAAAGCAAAGAACAACACGCCCTCTTTCTTATCCTGCTCCATTGCACCCCTTTTCTGTGCTAGGAGAGACAAAGAGCAGGCTATTGTCTTCTGAGCAGATTCCCTGGGACTTATAATCTTTTGAGGGTTTTTTTTTTTTGGTTCAAATATTCTCTAAATTGTCACTAATTCTAGGGAATGCTTTCCTTGCATGCCTCTATAGGTGGCATTTGCCAAATCTAGTCTTAAGATAAAAGCAAACATTCACACCTCAGATGATATTTATTCTTAGACAATTTTAAAGCTCTTTTAAGATTTATTTATGTATTTATGAGAGTTTTGCCTGCCTGTATGTATATGCATCACATGCATACCTCCTGCCCACTTAGGAAAGAAGAGGACATCAGATCTCCTGGAACTAGATTTACAGATGGTTGAGAGTCAACATGTGGGTGCTGGGAATCAAAGCCAGTCTTCCACAAGAGCAACAAGTATTACTAACTACTGAGGCATGGCTCCAGCCCTATCTCTTAGACTATCTGAGACAAGGACAGTGAGATCATAAGCTTAAAAGATCTCATTCTTTTCCTAACCTTCCCAGAAGACTTGTCTGAAACTACTTGGTACCATAACTCTAAATACTCTCTTTTTCAGATCTGTCCCTCCCACACCTTAGCCTCCAAGTTTGCAAGTTCAGACAAGCTTCCCCCTTCTCACCACTGAGGTTCGGAATCCTTACTATTGTCCCTCACATCCTTTTTCCAAAAGAGAAAGTGTTCTTGTCAGGGGTAAATTATGAAGTGGGACTTTGAAAAGTACCAACCGGAAAAGACCCCAGAGCCAGCAGGCTTCATGTAGGAGTCTGTCAAATCATGATGTACAGCTGCTGGCTGGAAAACTATGTTCACCTATGTAACAGAGCAATGAAGGACTAAAGTAGTAGACCAGAGCTGTGTATGTAAAACTGAAAGGCCAGGGGATTTAGTTGGGGGAGAAGTTTGCAAGAGACTGGTGGTCCTGAGCAGCTTTGTGACTTTGACTTAAAACACACACACACACACACACACACACACACACACACACACACACAAACACACACACAACTGGGGATATGTAGATAGGGGGTGTTATAAATGCCTTAGTGGTTTAGAAATCACTTGTTCTCAGGAATAAGAGCCTTCCATGTTTAAGAAAAGGGGAACACTGGGTTCAAGAGTGGATCTTTCCAAAAACAGATGCCCACTGGAACTTTCATGTGTGATTTTGTTTTAAGGAGTGGTCTCTGTGGCTGTAATTAAGCTAAAGGTCTCAGGATGAGATCATCCTGCATTATGTAGCTGAGTCTTAAATCCAGTGACCAGTGTCATTATAAGAGCCACCAAGGGAGCAGGACACAAGAAGATGGGGGCAGAGACTGGAGTTCTGCAGACCCAAGTCAAGGAACCCAGGGTTTCCAGAAGCTGAAGCCACCAAAGAAAGGTTCTTCTTAGTCTTGGGAGTAAAGAAAGTTGAGTTGACATCTGCACTTCAGATTTCCATGCTCAGAACAGTGACAGAATTGTCTGGGCTGTTTTGAAGATGCTCCACACAATGCTATTTATTACACAGCCCAGAAAACCAATACAGAATAGAAAGAATTAATAAATATGGCAGATGACTATCATTCTTGTTCAATAGGCCCAGAGGTGGGGCTGGGGGAGTGGATGTGTGTACAGTGTGGGTAGAGACAAGGAAAGATGGACTGAGCAGGAACGGGTAAAATTCCAGGCAAATCCCTCAGAGTACAACCCAAGGCAGAAAACAAAAAGGCAAAATTGTCTATGGGATGTAGGAATATGTAAAAGAAATATGCCCTGCCCTAGCAGGCATGAGCCCGTTGCTAAACAACGCACATGCGTGGCTGGGCTTCCAAATAGAGCTGGTCTGTGTCCAGACCTGCCTAGAGACTGATGACATCACCAGGCAATGAGACATGAGTCAATGAGGAGGAGCCACAGCAGCAGCTTGAAGCCCAGGGGCAGATGGGACAACGGGTGGGGTGTATAAAAGGTGACTTCCTCTTTTGATTAAACAGGTCTGCTTCTGCATTGCAACTTCCAAGGTCTTTATGTTGACTATGCCTTCTTACCCACTGCCCCCAGAGCCAGGGTGGTCTGCATAGTGCAGGCAACATTTGACCCCAGCCAAGGTGGTCTGCTGATCACAGGCAACAATAGGGCATCATATTGTGGAGTCACATCTGGAGTGGCCCCACGACAGCATCTACACACTGCTTCACACCACCCACCTACCCTGTCTAAAACAAGATCCAGCCAGAAATGGGGAGGCAACTACACCCACTCTGTCTCTTGCAGATCCCGTAAATACATGTGACTTCTTCCTTTAGTTCAGGCTCATTACCAGTAGGGTAAGCCACATGATTCGGTTCTTTTAATCATTTTTCTCATTATTTTTTGTTCTCTGTTTTGCTTGTCCCATATTTCTTCACTTCTGTCAAACAGCCCCTTGGTTGTACATTTTTCTTGTCATTTGCCTTAGAAAAACAGAACTAAACAGCATAATTAGCATTGCTTATATGAAAGACATGACTTGGGGAGGGAAAATTGCTATTAATTGCTGACTCACATTGTAAACATCTTTGAATCATTTGAGCATGTTGCACTTCTGGTCCCCTCAGGGCCCTTCATTGGGTACATTGGAGTTTCATCTGTCAAGAAATGGTGACTCAGCTATGACTGGGCCAGAGAAATTCAGTTGTAGAACATGTATGACTAAATCCATCGCAACAGTAGACCTGAACTCTGTAGATAAACACCCAGTATGTGTTGAATAGAGAAGCCAACTTAGCTGATTCTCTAGATCATGTGTGCAGGGTTGTACACCAAGATTTTTAAAGGGGAGAGCATTTAACATTTCTGTAGTAGAATTTCTTCATTGCTGGAATTCCATGTTTGAGGACAATTTTCTTCTGTAGAATCCAAAGAGAAAAATGCCTCCTATACGTAGTCCTTGACTTGCACACCAGGCTTTGAGTTATGAATTTGCTAAATTTAGCTCAAGTTTTAACTGGGTTATTGAACTGGGAAAGCTGATACAAAGGGGATGATAGGACACTGAGTTTTATATGGTGATGTTCTGTGTTTACAAGTACAAACTCTCTAGCTTTGTCTCTTGATCTAGATATAAGGATGCTAGACAGTTCTGCTGAGAAAGCATGATGTGTAAGTGGTAGGCATATAGTAACTGTTCACATATTTGATTATTGCCAACACAAACAGGGTGGGTTTTTATCTGCAGATAAAATCCATAGCTCTTTTCTCCCCTTTAAGTCATTTGTGAATTGTTCAGTTTAATCAGAACCATGATAAACTTACAGCAGCCCTAAGTTCTTCACCTGAAACCCTCTTGGTTCACTGGGAGACTCACGATCTGTCCATGGTACCAGCCTAGGATTGTAGGACTTATAGCTGTAATTTGAAGTTTGGCAAGTAGTGCCTAGACACCCCAGATACATGTGCAGCTTGCTTCTGAGAGCCCACTCCCCCTACAGATGCTCCCAATCATGAGGAAAACCTTCAGCAACCCAGCCCATGGCTTCCAGGGTCTAATAGGTCAAGTATTATGCCTTCTGGATTCAAATTTCAAGTCATTACTTGGTAGAAGTATGTTACTGGAGCTGAGAGGGCCAGATAAAATCCTACATGTCTAGTTAAGTTTGAATTTCAAATAAGAAAATAATTTTAGTTCAAATATAGTCAAGATGTGACATACAGTACTTGTTAATAAAAATTTGTGAGGAGTGATATGTGAAACACATTTACTGGAGAACCATTGATTGCTATCAAAAAATCAATTTCAAAGGGAATTCTTTATTTTTATTTGCCAAACTAGTGACCCTATCTTGTACTTTTAATCCTTCTGTGCCTCAGCTTCTTTATTTGAAAAATGGAAAACACACACACAGAGAGAGAGAGAACTGAATTTTAAATCTGTATCTTACAGAACTGTTACATAAATCCAGTAGTTTATAAAGTGCTTAAAACAGGACTTGGCAGATAATAAGTGTGAATAAATAACTGTGAAATAAAAGAACAATCCACCTGATCATCTTTTCAAGCTGTCTATACATGTTTTATACTGACAAATGTATGTGCTTTGTCTTACAAAAATACAAGTGCAAGTTTCCAGAGTAAGAGGTTGACTTATCTCTCCAATACAATGATTTCCACTACCTTCCAGACTCCTCTTTCCCCAAGCAGCCTCCAAATTAGCCTCCGCTATCCCACAGTGGTCTCTGCTGTTACTTTAGATAATTACCTATGTGTGCCCCACTCTCATTCCTCCCATTAACTCAGTGGTGGTGCAGAACAGATTTTACTTTATCAAGGAGTAGCTAAAGGGAATGGGAGGGTAGGACCTGTGCTACATTCTCCCTTCACCTTATTAACACTCATGCCCCACCCTTGTCTCTTGGGAAAATCTCAGATCCTAGCTCATCTGTTTCCCTCCACAAACAAATACACAAAAATAAAAAGCTGATTTTGGGCCAAATATCCATAGGCCACTTTCTTCCTCTCCTCTATATGGTCTTACAAGGAAGTAGATTGGAGGAGTGAGCAGGGGAGTACATACAGCAGGAAGTATGTCTTCTATCTCCTCTCAGACACTGTTCCCAACTCCTATCTCTTCAAGCAAGATGGACACCCAGTTCTCTCTGATGTCATTTACATGTGTCATACTACAGCATTTCTTGAAAGAGCCTCAACGTTCCAGCAGATGGTTCTAGACTACTTCTTTAGGTACTAGGGCCACTGAGCTTCACGAATGGACTCTTTTTTAGTCTATATTTCATGTTTTCCTAATAGTGAAATTCTGAAGCCTAGAAAACATCACATTGAATGAAAGAATGTAATTCAAGAGAGCTGATAGGCTGCGAAGCAGGTGCTGCACCCTTACTGTGTGACCAAGCTGTGTCATAGGATAGATTATAGTAGGGCAGAGCCAAGACCAAAAGGCAGTTCAGTGCACAGTAGAGGAGAAAAGAGGCACAGACAGCTATCAAGCAAGTCCTCAAACAATGAGAGAGGACACCCACACTCCCCGTTCTAGAGAACTCACATGAGCAGAGGCCCCTCCTCTGGTTAGTCATATCTCCCAACTCTGCAAGGCTCATGTAGCAAAACTCCTCAGTTAGGGAAGTAGAGATGCTGTTTCTTTATCTCATTACTATGACAAAGTATCTGACCAAAGCAACATAAGGGAAGACAGATTTATTCTGGCTCATGGTTTGAGAGGGACTCAGTCCATCGTAGTGGGGAAGCACGGCAGAGTGGGTTTGTCAGTGGCTGAGAGAGGTGCAGTGGTGACTGCTCACATGGTAGCAGACCAGAAAACGTACAATAGAGCCAAAAGTGAGTTTAACCTCAAATAACCACCCCCATTAACCTGCTTCTCTATAAACCAGGCTGTATCTCCTATCTGTTTCACAACTTCAAAAACTAGCATCAGTAGTTTTGTATCAAGCATCAAGATATGAACCCTTAGGGGACTTTTTTTTTTTGTATTTAAGTCATGACAAACCTATAAGAAGACTGGTCTAAGCTGCAGGGGCCATTCAATAGGACAATAGGTGGTAGAGTCTCTGCCTGCTGATCCAGAACCCACAGTCTCACTGACCACACTTCATAAGGAAGAAATGAAAGCATGCTCCCCCCATGTTGTAGATATACTCTGTCATGATCTCCCAGTTATCAAATGCTGCATAACAAACACTCCCAAACCTAGAAGCTCAGAAACAATAGCTGTTTCTCCATAGTTGGTATCAAATGTGCAGACATCTGAAAGCTTTACTAAAATTCTGAGCTGTTTGGGGGGCTCAGTCTTCCTCTATTTGAACCTCTCTGTGTAGCTTCTGGGGCTGTCTCCTTGGGCGGTTGAGCTCCAAAAGTCATAGTCCCTTAGCAAGAGTGCCAAGATATAGGACTTGAAACATCTAGTCCTAACAAGGACTGGCCCAGAATTGTTACTTCAAGTTTATCCAGTTGGTTACAATAGTTATAAAGCTAACAGGAGAGGGCATACACAACTTCACGAATACTATCAGTTTATTAGAAATCAGTAAAACATAGATGAGGTAAATTGCACTTGACAGCAAGACTGAAGACCTGAACTCCATCCCTGGAGCCTACATTTTAGAAGAAGAGAACCAACATAGGTTGTCCTATGACCTCTACAACTCATATTGTGACACACACAGACACACACACACACACACACACATGTCCATCAACACCAAATAAATCATTCTTTTACAATATTATCGAAGTTCTTGAAGTGCTCTTAAAGTAATACTCCATCTCAGGTAGCATTTTCAATTAAATATGGATTTATTGAATACTTTTAACATTCAGTGCACTATGTGATGTGGTGTGTGTGTGTGTGTGTGTGTGTATGCGTGTGAGGCTTGTCTCTCTTTGTACTTAAGTTCACAGTAGAACAAACAGATATGGAAGTTCTTGTGAGAAGCATTAGGTGAATACTTGTCATTTAATTGGAAGAGAAAGACTCAGTACAGGGAAAAATTGTTTTAAGTTATAGAGTTGTAGGAAAGGTTCATGAAAAGCTACTAAGAATGTACTTTACATATTATAAACCATGTAGAAAATACACAATAAAACTCATTGGTGCTTCTCCTTGAAAGTCAATTCCTACTCAAAGACTAGAGTTAGGGGCCCTGCTTCTTCCCAGTGCAGTGGGCCAATCTCTTCCCTTCTCACAAGCACTGAAACAGAATTTGGATTCTGCAGCCCTAGGTCAAATCCTAGCTGTGTGACCTTGGACGAGTTCCTTCACCTTTCCATACTTCATTGTCATGACCTTCAAGGAAAGGAAATGCTACTGCATGTTATGTTCATGACTAGGTCTTGGCACAGAACAAAGCTCAGGAAATGTCAACTGTTGATGATTATATGGTTGAATAATGTCCACATTCCCAGGTACCTATGAATATGTGTTAACAGAAACTTTGCACATATAATTAAGAATTTTTAAAAATAATTTATTTAATTAAAAATTTAAATACTTGTTTTTTTATTATTTTAACTGTATATGTGTGCCTGTGTGTATGTGTGTGGATTTATGCAGGTGCTTATAGAGGCCAGAGAAGTCAGACACCCTGCAGCTGTAGTTGCAGAATGGTGTGAGCTGGCTGATGTGGGCCCAGGGAACCAAACTCAGATCCTCTGCAAGAGTACTATATGCTCTTAACATTGAAGCCATTTCTCCAGCCCACAGTTTCTTTTATTTTTAAATTGTGTGTATATGTGTGTAAATTTGCATATATGAGTGCTAGTGCCCACAGGGTCCAGAAGATGATGTCAAATCACCTGAAGCTGGCATCACAGGTGTGTGAGCTGTCTTGCGGTGCTTGGAGCTTCTGAAAGAAAAGCACACATTCTTAACCACAGAGCCATCTTTCCTGACTCAAAGTCAAGGTTCTTGAGATAGGAGATAGTGGGCTTAATTATCTATGTGGGGCCAAGGAAACCCTGAATCCTTAAGTCAGAGAAGGAGATGATGCAACCACTGAAGGTGAACCTAGAGTAACAGAAGAAAAAAAAAAAAAAAGACCTATGAGCTGAGATGTACAGGTTTCTACAACCCAGAAAAGCAAAGCCAGATTCATCTCCAGAGCCCTCAGAAGAAGCATACTCCTCCAGACCCAATTGAACCAGATCTGCAGAGCTGTGAAATAAGAAATCTGTGTTATTTTCCCCAGTGACTTTTTGCTAAGTCGTGACTGCAGCAATGGGAAACTAATGGAAGGGTGCTGGTGTTGTTGCTGCTGTTGATAACCCTAAAGCCAGCAATTCTCATGTGTCATTATGAAACCCTACTTTCCAGTCCTCAGATGCTGTGTCAGGGTGGGGCCTTGATGACAATGACAGGACTCTGTGTGATGGCTTCCATCCTGCTGTCATGGTTCTTTAGATTTCCAAACTATACCCCCAGACATCAAAACAATGCTAACTACTTTGCATTTATATTTAATGACTTGTTTTTGAGCATTTTCATCAATATTTCATCATGAAGTTCCAAGTTTTACTTTAATTATATATTTTGCAAGGCTCTTGCTAGGCTTGAATATGACTTTCTCATTTGTTGAGACCATTTTGAGATTAGACTCTCCCAAACTTGAAGCAGGTAAGGAGAAAGCATTCGACGCTCCTGAACTATGATAGTTCATGTACGAAATCCACTTTACAGTTTAATAGCATTTTGTTGCTCTCATCCTACTTTGTTCTAGCAATGCTTCTGTGAGAAGAATGCCAGACTTGGGTTGAAATAACTTAAGAAGTAGTATTGGACAGTACGTGAAGGAATCAGAATCAGGCAGGCCTCTGGATTATTCAATAAAACCCCTCAGTGACACTGTTCTAGTCTTGTTTCCTATTGTTGAAATGCCCTGAGAAAAAGCAAAATTCTGCTTTTGGTACCAATTTTTACCCTCCTTCCATTTCTGTGATAAAATATTCTGATAAAACCAGGCAACCAACCAAACAAACAAAAACAATTAGGAGAGAAAAGGTTTACTCAACTTGCAATTCTAGGTTAGAGTCTATCACTGCTGGGAGGCCAAGGCAGAAAATTGAGGCAGCTGATCGCATCACCTCCACAGTCAAGATTGGAAGGAAGTTAATGCAGGTGTGCTTAGTATCCAGGTAGTTTTCTCTAATCTCATGCAGTCCAGGGCTCCAATATCACTCACTTTCAGGCTGTTTCTTCCCATTCGATTAACTCAATCAAGACACCCCCCACTGGGATGTTACAGGCCATGCTGATCTAGATAATTCTTCACTAAAACACTCTTCTCAGGTTATGCTAAGATTAAAAAAACAAACAAATGAAAAACCAACTTGTTGAGATCCATCTGTTTGAGTGCCAGAAATGTCAAGATCTGTTCAGGGGTCAGAAATGTCAATGATCAACATTGACATCACAGGTCAGGGTAAACTGAGGTAAGGCATA
This sequence comes from Lophiomys imhausi, assembly GCA_907164525.1. Taxonomy (NCBI): domain Eukaryota; kingdom Metazoa; phylum Chordata; class Mammalia; order Rodentia; family Muridae; genus Lophiomys; species Lophiomys imhausi. The sequence goes on along the minus strand of CAJQZJ010014103.1, from coordinate 8,052,686 downwards.
GATAAACAGCTGGCTGATCACCCAGCAGACTTTCTCTGAGGGTAAAAGACTTAATTCTCCAGGCTGGAGCTGGTTGCTACCAACAAGGGCTTTCCACGGGTGCTAGGAAGCAGTGGGTAGAGCTGATGGCTTCCTAGTGGGGGCTTCCATGGATGGTGGAAAGCACCAATAGAAAAAAGATCACACGCGTGTGCACACGCACACACGCACACATGCACACATGCACACGCACACACACACACACACACACACACACACACACACACACCCCTAGACTAGATGATGAATCAAGACAAGCTCTGGTATATAAGTTCCAACAAGCTTCAGATACATATATACATACATGCATACAAGCATACATGCATGCAGACAGAGAGAAATATAGACATGCAGATATATACACATTTACACCTTGGTTGGATGGGGCAGACCCCCAGATACATTACATATATACATAAACACTTCGTTGATGGGTGGAAAAAGTTCCAATTCCCACTTTATTTTTTTCTCTCATGGTTTATATAGCTTAGCAAAATCTTTCAAGTAGTACAAAAATTACAATGTGGTTACATTCTGTTTCTCTTTAAGACTGCAATGAGTATACATAGAAAAATACGTTCTCTGATAACTTCACATGATCAAAAATTTTACGTATTATGAGTGAAAAACAATGGTGAAAAACAAATTATTCCCAAGAACCCACATGCATTTGTAACTAAGCAACTTGGTATAGATAAAAAAAAGTGTAAGCAAGCAAGGTAATTTTCTCAGTTGGTTCCTATTATTGGCAGGTTCCAGTTTGTGGTTACAAGGAAAAGATGAATTATCTTAACATTTATCTTAAAAGATAGTCTTATAAAATCTTAAAATAATCACAAACTTAAACTTTTATTTATTAAAAAAATCAGTTATATCTACTTCAAATACTCAAAGTGTACATCTACTCATTAACAATTTTATTCAATCGTATCCAGAAGCTGAGGGGAAAATGGGTACAAGGAATTAATCATCACTCTATCAACACAGCTTTACCAAGAGAGAGGCACATCATTCAGTGTCATTCATGCTGCTATTGTTCTTGTTTTCTGACCATAAAAAGTCCCCAGCTTGAGTATTAAGAGTGTGCCTTTCTAGTTCCATCCATTTGGCTGTGAATTGCATGATTTCCTTGTTTCTGATAGCTGAGTAGTATTCCATTGTGTAAATGTACCACAGTTGTTTTTTTTTTTTTTTTTTTTTGTCCATTCCTTGATTGAGAGACATCTGGGTTGTTTCCAGTTTCTAGCTATTACAAATAAGGCTACTATGAACATAGATGAGGAGATGCCCATGTGGTTTGGTGAGGAATCATTTGGATGTATATCCAGAAGTGGTATGACTGGGTCTTGAGGTAGAGCTATTCCAAGTTTTCTACAATATTTCCAGACTGATTTCCATAGTGGTTGTACAAGCTTGCACTCCCACCAGCAATGGAGAAATGTTCCCCTTTCTCCACAACCTCATCCTGAGTGAGTTAACCCAGACTCAGAAAGATGCACATGGCATCTACTCACTTATAATTGGATTTTAGCCATATACTACAGGATAGCTATCCTATAACAAACACACCAAAAAGATCAGGAACATAGACTTTGTTATCTATCAATGGGATAATTTGCCCTAGGGGTGCTACCATGTAGGCCCCCAGTGTAAGAGGAAGCTCTTAGCCCTCATATGACTGTTGAACTGGGAGGGGCTGATTTGTAGGGATACTCCACATCGGAGGAGTGGGATGGGTGGGAGAGGGAGAAGAGGGTGGGAGGATGGAACTGGGAGGGGTGGAAAGAGGGCATTATGATGGAGATGTAACTTGATGTAATAAATAAACATTATAATAATAAAAAAAAAACTAACCAGCAAAAAAAAAGAGTGTGCCTTTCTGAACTTCAAATTGTTCCTTAAAATTTTCTACATCAGAGTCACTAACAAAAACATCTTAACCTAACTTCAGTAACTACCTATTTTTCCAAATCCTCTAAAGGTAGAAGTCATTGTAACAATGTGTATGTCTAAGTTCTTCCTAAGATTGGTGGTTGAATCATCAATCTGATCCAGCAGAAGTGCCTGAAAAGATCAAGCATTAGTAAGTACCACCCAGTAAGGTGCTGGAAGCCCCTTGAGAGTTTTCACACAGCTCATAGATTGTAAAGGGTGTGATGTGAGGGCAGCAAGCAGAGCAAAACTCCACAAGAGCATGAAGTCCACAGGACACCCATCATGGCTGTGCTAACTGGTGGGCCAAATTCCATGAGTTCTGCTGTTCCTCCAGCTCAGCCCTCTGACACCAACTTTAAAACTGCAAGGATTTACTTATTTAGGTAACAAAAATATTCCTTTCTCTTTACTTTTTTTTCTTAACTACCCATTTGGGACATAAAAAACTAATGTTCTGAGTACAAAAATACATGCATCAAATCTTTCAGTTTATCAGTGGAAGCTCACGTTTGAGTCCTTGCTTCATTAAGCCATGTCTGTTCCCACAATCAAAAACAAGACATTGGTGCTAATTGTTAAATTAAAAGAAATCATCAATTGGAAATATATATCAAGGACTTGAGAATGTGTGAAGTGAGGAGATACGACTTCCAACCATATGAAGCTCAGTTTTATTTATTAAGCCCAACCTCTATGTTTCTTAATATAAATAGTGGCTTCAGCCTTTCAGCACATTACCTTAGAAGGAAGTCTGTTCTAGTTTGATCATTTGTTGCTGTGATAAGCACCATGATCAAAAGCAAGTTGGGAAGGAAGGGTTTATTTCAGTTTACATTTCCAGGTCACACACCTGACATTAACAAGTCAGGGCAGAAACACAACAAGAACTGAAATAGAAACCATGGAGGAGTTTCTTACTGATTCACTCTCTACTCAGCTAACTTTCTTATCTAGCCTAGGCTCACCTGCCTAGGAATAGGTTCTGTCCTATTCCATTAATTAGCAGTAAGACATACACCCAGGCCAATCAGATCCAGGCAATTGGTCAACTGAAGTTCCTTCTTTCCAGGTGGCTTGAGGTTGTATCAATAAAAACTAACCAGGAAAGAATCTGAATTTAAGATTTTTTTTGTTTGTTTGTTTGCTTGCTTTGGGAATGAAAGAAGAGTAATGCTGGTGATGCTTGGGAATGTTTGTAGCAATCATTCCTCAGTTGGTTATGTCATATCATCTTGGGAGCAATCATGGAAATTAATTGATAAATAAATGCCTGAAATTAAATGACAAAAAGGACTCTAAGTAGTCTGTCACTAAAAACTAAGAGACTTGAAGACATTGTCACCAAATGAACTAGATAGTCTTGAATAAAAGGGGCAATGATGGCTGACTCATTTCATGGTGCTTGTCCCTTGACCCAATATCACTTGTTCAAATACAGAGCTCCATGACCTCACACTCCAGCATGCACAGAGCTAAAATGAGATGCTTAAAAGCATCTGGGAGAAATTAGAGATCTATCCAGATGGCTGAATTAAAAAAAATTAATTCTAAAACCAGCTTTACCTAAGTTAGAAAAAAAAATGAATTTGATATACAATACAGAAAATTGCTACTCATAACAGTAATCAAAGATAGGGCACCTACCAATAAATCTAACAATAATGTGTAGGACCTAAGTCAATAAAACTAAAATCTACTGAAGGGAGACATGAATGAGGGTTATATACTGTTCCTGGATGGAAGTCATGAACATGTTGAATTTTCATTCTTCCCAAATTAATCCATAAATTCAACATGATTCTAATAAAAATTCTATTCATTTTCATGGAACCTAACAAGCATGATCTAAAATTTACATGGAAGTGAATAGGAACAAAAATAACTAAGATGTAAGCAAAAAAGAACAAAGAGGTATTACTTTGCCAGATTGGGAACCATACTGTAAATCTACAGCGATTAAAACGGTGTGATTTTAGCACATAAAATTATTTTTAAAATCAGTGAGACAGCAGGTCTACAGAAAGGAAAGCACATATCAGTTGGAATTTAGTACATGACAAGGGAGGTTTTCTTTCCTGTAAGTTGTGACTATCATCTGTAGTAAGTCATAGACTTACTGTAAAACTGTAACTTAATTAGTGAATAATTTTCCTCATATAACAAGAAGTAGAGGATTTAAGTCCTGGCTTGAGCAAAGTCTTGGGTGATTCATTCTTCCTTCAGCCTTCTAGTCCAATCCTTTAGCTAAATTCTTGCCTTTGTGTACAACACTCCTACGAAATATGTTTCTGCCTCTAGCCTGCTTCATGTGGAAGAACAAAGAGGAGAAGGTATGTCTGACAAGGAGGACCTCTCAAGAAATCAAAGAAGCACTAAGACTTCCATTACCAATTCAGCGGTTAGAACTGTAAGTGCCAACCCTCAAACCTCAAGAAAGGATGGGGCTGGGAGAAGTGGAGATGCTAATCCAGGCATAGGAAAGCATACTTGTATAGAGGAATAGTCTCAAGAAACCTATGACCCAACATGGTGGCTCTCTCATTCTGGAGAGTTAATGAGCAGAGTTTTTAAGTGTTGCTAACACAAAAATCTTCACAAGTATGTAAACTAATGTGTGTCTTAATTTGTTCAATTATGCATTTTTCAATATGCACATATTTCTAACAACATTCTATATATAATAGATATACACAATTTTTTTATTTAAGTAATAGCATAATGCTAAAAGAAAATGAAAGTTTGTGTAGGTTTTCAGCTAGACACATTGACACGATAAATAAAGTAGCAAGTTCGTCTTCTCGATAAAAAAGAAAAGGAACTTAGCTGGGTGAGTACTTGACAACAGTCGGTCCATAGGGCCAGCTTCATAGGTGTGATGTCCATGTAGCATGGGGGACTTTATGGTTGGTTTAATGACATCCGAAGGGATTTCCTAAAAGTCTTAGTACTTTACCATTGAAAGTTTTATAATTATGGACAGTGAACCCATGGGACATGTACACGATCAGAGGAGAGAAGTAAAAGGTGCACACTCACTGGTCCATACTGTTCTGTCAGTACCCACTACTCATGATGCTCTGTTGATAAATAATTCTGGTGGACTCTTGGTGCAAGGACATCAGAGAGATTTAAAGCCAGTTGCATGTAGATCTGAGTGAGCGTGAACACTGGCAGCTTGAGAGATTTTGCTTTCTATTCAAATCAGAACTTAACTATAAACAAGAGAAGAAGGCAACTGTGCTGAAGTTGCACAAACGGCCTAGGAACTGTTCTATTGTTTCTTATTGTCTTAGAGTTTCTATTGCTGTGAAGAGAAATTGTGACCACAGCAACCCTTATAAAGGAGAACATTTAATTTGGGGCTAGATTACAGTTTCAGAGGTTTAGTCCCTTGCCATCACAGCAAGAAGCATGGTGCCATGTAGGCAGACATGGTGATGGAGGGGTAGCTGAGAGTTCTACATCTGGACTGGCAGGCAGCAGGAAGAAAGTAAGTCATGGGCTAGGTTGAGCTTCTGAACCCTCAAAGCCTACTTCCAGTGACACACTTCTTCCAACAAGTGTGCCTACTCCAAGAAGGCCACAGCTTCTAATAGTGCCACTCCATATGAGCCCATGGGGGTCACTTTCATTCAAACCACCACACTTACTCACTTCCCCTTTACTTGCTCTAAATTCTAAGGCTTTTAAAATTATAACCCCTTAAAGGAACTATAAAGATAAGACATCCCAAATTCAATTTTCCTTATCAAAAAGCTATAAGTAAAGAGAGATGTTAAAATGCTCATATACCAAAGTGTAAATTAAAAACAGATGCAGATGAGAATGAGAACAGTGGTAGCGCATTTGCATAATATGTGTAAGGACCCAGGTTCAATCCCCAGGATGAGAAAACTAACCCAGACAAAGTCAGACAGCTGAATTAATTGTATATAGTGCTTCTACTCTTTCAGTAAGAATAAAATATATCTAAACATAGACGCTATGGCATATACCTTGCATATTTAACATGATTCTATATGTAACATAGAGTTGCAGGCATGTCTAAGACCATGCATATGATCAAAAAAGACAGGAGAAGGTCTTCAGCTTTCTCTTTTGGCTAAAGAAATTTCTAACAAATCAGTAGCTAACCATGACGCTATTCTCAGGGAATATAAGAACAAGCAAAACCTCAGAGATCTATGCTAGAGCATCAAGCATACAGACACGCATAACAGAAGTCCTCCAAGAAATGGAGATATGTTCAGAGATAATGGCAGAAAATTACCCAAATTTGATGAAAACATTAATGTACACATCTAAGAAGCCCAATAGATCCCATGATCTATTCTGAAGTAGACGCAGTGCATTCAACCTATCTAAAGTCAAAAGAAAGGGAGAAGTAGCCTGAAGGTAGTCACTCTTTATATGCAAAGAACCCTTAATAAAACTAGGTTTTAAAAAACAGAAACCAGCCTACCCCTAGAGGCATTGGAGGTGTGGTTTCTCTGTCACATGTGCACCAGTAGCTGGCAGAGAGAAGAGAGGCTATGTCTACATTCAGTGTTCTGACCTATGAACACCTGATTGAGTAGTAGCCTAACATCCCTGGGGGAAAAAGTCAAACCAGAGACAAATGCCAGTTCAGCACATGGGATCCTGATAGAGAGCTAACCTGTGATGAACACAAGTCCAGCACCAGGCAAGCACCAGATGGGATCCCAGAATAGGAAGCAAGCCAGAGACTAGAAGAACACTGCCTGGCCCTGGATGTGGGGGTTGTAGATGAGCCAGTCCTGAGGGTGTGAGTGTGGGAGAGTCAGTTCTGCCAATTGTCTGCATTGTGGAGGTATTGGTGAGGGAGAGATCACCTCCCCTCCATTTAGCCCTCACCACCAGAGGTAGACAAGAGATCTGGCTCTGTTGGGGTCAGAAGAGCAGGAGAACTGGCCCTGCCCCTCACATGCTGCAGCACTCAGGAGAAGCAGGCTCTACACATCACCTGGATAGCACAGTACAGCTGGCCCTGGATGTGGGGGATGTGTATGAACCAACCTGGGCATGAATGTGGGAGAGCCAGCCCATCCTTGTGTCTGCTTTTTGGTGGTGTTGGAGAGAGAGAGAGAGAGAGAGAGAGAGAGAGAGAGAGAGAGAGAGAG